>JARVGQ010000610.1:15298555-15317780 GCA_031762355.1 Hypsolebias martinsi | reverse complement strand
AGACTAATTTCGTCATTGTATGGAAACATACAACTGATGACATTGTGTGACATTATTATTATTATTATTATTATTATCTATAACTAATATTATATCCTACAATCAGGTTTACAAATGCTTATTGTGCTTACAAGGTAGTAACTTAGTCTGAGATGTTTAAATCTGGATGAAATTTATAGGTGAACATATTTGGCTCACTGTTTGACAAGAAACATCATTTTTTCTCTTTAATTAAAGCATAATAAGAGGTTATTAATGATTTATAAAATGTTTATAGAGGAATTAATAATGCATCTATAAACCATTTATTAGCATGAATAAGGGGAGGCTTATTGTTAAGTGGTACTCATTAGACTAATTCACCTTTGACATTATTTGCACAGCTGGATTTAGCAATAACCTTCTCGTTCATATCCTGTGTCATTTCCCACTGTAAGTAAAGTATAAACTGATCTGATTATGGATATGGTTTTACCAGAGGATAGGTTTTTAAATATTGCTGACAGAGCATTTTTTTATGTTGGCCTTGTGAAGTTTACTGACAATTAAAGTGAAAAGTCCCAAATCAAATGGGTTTTTAGTGAAATTAACTACACCGCACAATGTTTTTAAGTGATTTCTATTAAATCTTCTTCTTTGAAAACTTCATTAGGTCAACTCCTACTCTGCATTATTGATATTATTGTGTGTTTGTGAACTTGAGGCCAAAAAGTTGCCTAAAACACCTAAACGTGAACAGTTCACATCCCAAAATGCTGGGTGATTTATGCAATGGGCCTTCAATACGTGCTAAGTTTATTATGTAAAAGTCCTTTGCTTTATGCTTTAAGAAATTCAAACAAATCATAACTCACATTTTCTTGTTTTGTCTTGTCTGTCTTGTCTCTGTCTTCCTTATGTGTCCTTTATGTCTTTTTAATTTCATTTGATTTTCATTTCTATTTTTCCACGTACATATATGCTTTTCCTCACGTTGATTTCCTCTTATAAACAAAACTTCATATTCATGTTTCCACACTGTGCGACCCTCAAAACATAACGTTATTTCCACATGTTTTATTCGCATACGTCTAAACTTGATTGCTTGTTCAAATAATTATTTAAAAGCGACGGGGTATGAGAAATCTCGTAGTCTCAGTAACATATCCGGAGTGGCAGGGTCATCGCTGCGACTTGCTCCGATTACAAGTCCACCGTTCGAGACCTACGAGACCCCGGGACAACTGCGTCGCTGTCGTTCCCCCATCCCGTCCATTTTGTAGCAGAATGGATGATGACTGGAGAAAGAAGTGCAGTGGATTAATTATGGCCTGATCACACCGGAAATCGTACAAACAAAAAGCAATAACGTAAAATAAATAAATAATGAAGCTGAATGTAGAACGACCTTTGGTCTTGTGAATTTAACAGTTTATGCATGCACGAGGTATGCAGATATGGGGCAGAGTGCAAAATGTAGCTTTAAGGACAAAAAGATTAGATAAAATATTAAATATACAAATTAATTAGTGAATCAAATATTGTCCGATGTTATAAATAAATCTTCTATGTTTTAGAACTTCAACTTGTAGATAGACGTCCATTTTTGTGTTCATGTAACAAAGAAGAGCTCATTTCTACATCCATAGAAATGACCACAAAAAGTTCATTTAGCCAAAGAAAAACAAAACAAACATAAAAAAAAGTAATTCATAGACTACATGGTTGCTGAACTGACGTTTTGTTTGTGAATTATAATGTACAAAAGAGCAGATATTTGGATATTGTTCAGCCTCCAGACATAGAACAATTTGTGATTAGTTTCATTATTAAACCAAATTGATGTCCAGAGTTTAAAAAAAAAAAGCCAGAAACTGTTGAGTATAAAATAGAGTTTATTATTTTTTGTTTAGCTCACTGCTGATACAACCTCATATATGCAACTGAAACCGTGCATTAAGTAGCTAAATGTCCATTCAGTCATTTTATGTTGCTGCTAAGAGAAGTCAACACTTGATACAACGACTTTTTGTATGAAGTGTATTGTGTAAAATGTGTTATGGAGCTGTGAGGATAATCTGTAAATATAATCAAAGTTAAATAATCAGAGTGCGTTAGCACAGCTTAAATAGGAAATTTTTAAGTTATTCAAAAAGCTTTTAATGCAGTAGTTTAAATCTTTTGAAGTGGGGTTCTGTGGAAATATCATGAACAATTAAGTGTTGGATAACTAAATTTTCCTATCATCAACTCATTAAGGCAATAAGCCACACAAGAAAGTGGGAAGGTCTTTTCAACCAGGTTTAATTCTTGCAAAGGGGTGCGGCAATTGAAAGGTATACAAGATGTTATACGAAGCCCTGATCTCAAGGTCTGCCACAGACAATGAGTTAGTAAAAGCTTAAATACCGGTTATCAGACAGACGAGGTCAGGACATTACCTCTGCTTCAGAGCTCACAGTTGTTGAAGGTGCCAATCAGTTATCAGACTCCTCTCTGAGTAGACAGAAACTCTTCACGTGTACATGGTTCCATGTCAATTTAACATTAGTGAATACATCCATGGACTTTACATTACTTCCCCCACCATTGAGGTCTTGCCTCTCGATTTTAGCTCTTTAAATTACCTATATTGGGGATTTAAAGTGTAATTTTGACCAGAGTGACTAGCTAACAGCTAGTCAGAGTGGGGTTTAGACCAATGACGTTTGTCGCTATCTCAAACAACTCCAGTGTAAAGGTTTTCACAGCAGTTTTAGTTTTATAAATATTTTCATGGCTGACAAGTTCTCGTGTTATTCATATAAAATGTTATGCATTCAATTTTTTTACAAATGCAAAAAAATAAATACATAACAAAAACACTAGCTGTGACTGTAGTATTTCTAGTTAAGACTGGGGTTCCCATAAATGTATCATGTGAAGCTCAAACTAATGTAAAGATTATAAAAATAGTGCATCAACTGCTGTGGAAACTTGGAGCTTGAAGTTGTTTAGGAGCCACTTGGGTCTTGGCTGCGCTCAGGCTAGCTGTTAGCTTGCCAAACCTAATCTGAGGTCATTCAAACAACAGGTAAGATATTAACTCTTTATAACCTTTCCACTGAACCATGGTTCAGAAGATTCAAGTTTTTTTTTTTTACCTCCTCAGCAGTCCTGCCCAGTTAATCACATACCACTTGTATTTTTATAACAGTCTTTAAGCCATGGTTTACTTTTTACACTAACAAATACATTATCTGTCTGATGACACTAAATGACTGAATGGACCAACTAAAATAACCCCAATCAGAACAATCTCATAACATATAACTACAAAGTATTAATATGTTTCTAATAATAATTTATTAGTTATGCTATTTTTAGTAAATCCAAATGCAATGTATTTAGAAACTACTCAGAAGTTAACTTAAACAAGTACAACTTCATTTCAGGAGGACTGTGTAATTAGTATACGTATAAAACTTAAACAAATGCAAGCACTTTACTAACAATCAGTACTAATTACTAACCTTTAAAATGTGCATGTTGGCATTAAATATGAAAAATGGTTAAACATTTGAACTGCGAGACCACCCCGTTCAAAACGTTTGTCTGTTTCACTTCATACCTGTTCATTTTATTTGTCCCATTCAATTACTTTATTTTGTTTTAAACGTTTATTAAAAATGATCAAATCAGACATATTTTTGATTTATTTTTACTAAACCAATGAAAAAAACTTTTTACCTCTTATCTGGTTAACACTTTAAGATTTTCATCTTTTCCATGTTTATACGTCTTGTGTTAACAGATGAGCAAAAAAAAAAAAGGCTGAGAAAAGTCACATTTACATATGCAATAAACATGCAATATTAATTTAATGCTGGACAACATGCTGTGCACAGACCATGTAAATATGCAGATGTATTTTTACCCTAAACAACGTGCACAGACGTGGAAGGCGGACTACTTATTGATTTGGCTGTTCCACATGTTTAAAAGTTTTAAGACATCAACCATTTGTCTTGTTTTATTTTAAGCCACTTTTAAAGTTGTGGCAGCCAATTTCAATTATTTTAATTTGGATAAAGTGTTATATTGTATTTTTTCTTTTATCCTATGTCATTATAAAGGATGTTATTTCTGTACCCCAAATTGTCTAAATTGACAATACTTAAGAAATTGTAACTGTGAGATGTTTGCCAGAAAAATATTTTGAGATTAACATTATGGGAAAAAACAAACAAGGTTGAAGTTTTCCAGTTGGAAAATAAATACATTTTGTAAGAGTTAGGATTTTAAAATACTAATGTCATAATTTATGATTCTGGTTCCTATTTTTTTTTTTTAATCTACGCGCTTCCAAAAAATGTAGATATGCAGCTTTTAGATGAAACCACTTGACTGAATTTAATATTGACTGGAAGTGAATTGTCTTGTTTTTATGCAGTTGCCATGAAAAAAAAAAAAAAAAAGAAATTAGCTGTGTAGTTTAAATTCAGAATTGTGATCTCATTTGTTGTTCCATTTAAATGTTTTAATGGAATCAATGCTGTATTTACGTGTTGTCTGAAAACAGCAGAAACACCATGCAGAGTTTGTTTCTTAAGTGATTCTGTGTATTTTTATTTCAGTGTATTGTGTAATGTCAAAAGGAGCTTCCACTCTTATAAGGTGAAATGATTCTGGGGTGTTTTTTTAAAAAAAAATGAAGAACTGAACATTTGTGAACTTGTGTGTTCATTAATTGGCTCTTGTGAAAACTAATTATAGTGACCTTGAGCTAACAAACTTTTTTCCTCTTTGTATTTTCACACTTCTGAGAGTTTAAAGCCTCATTAAACATTTTAAGCTCAACTTTTATAGTCGTCAAGTGACTACAATTTACATATGAGATTTTGAGGATGCTTGAACCTATAAATGTGTCACTCCTTCTTATCCACCAAAGTGAAGTCAGGTCCTCTGGACAGTTTCTTTTTGTTGAAATGTTTCGTCTTTCGTCCAAAATACTTCATCAGTCAGAGGAGTCACAAGAAACTCATTCTTATAAACAGCACCTTCACACAGTGGGTCAACCAGTTTAATGGTGATAAGATGGTTTCTGGGGCCCGCCCTCTCCCCCGCTGACTCGTTTGAGGCAGTCATGGCCAAAGTGGTTCAAAACATCAAAGTTCATGCTCAATAATCCAGGTCGAAAAGATTTTTTTTTTATTTTTTTGTTGAGACCGTTTCATCTTTTTCTTTGTATATGACAAGGACAAGAAATGGGAATGTTTCTCTGTGATGCTACAAATTAGATCAAAAGATGCAACAGCTCTAAAAAAAATATACAAGTATCTAATCAAGGTTAAGTCAGGTCCTCTGGATGGATTCTTCTTTGTTGAGACGTTTCATCTTTTATCCAAAAGTCTTCTTTAGTCTGAAGAGCTGCAACAAACTCAGTCCTCTAAGCAGCACCTTCTTATAGCGGATCAACCAGTCTGCTGGTGACACACTTTTGCATGGTCACATGCAAAAGAAGGACCATCATCCTTACACTCAGATGTTAGCGCACGGATGACCGCTTGCTATTTGCCATTTGCTTTTGGATAAAAGACGAAGCGTTTCAACAAAGAAGAATCTATCCAGAGGAGCTTGTTAGGTGTATTTACCTGGATTATTGAACATTCATCAGGACATGTATACAAGCACCTTATCTGTTCAGAGTTTCTGGTATTTTATCAGTTAATCCGAGTTGTGTTATAGGACATCTTTTAAAATAAGATATAAAACACTAAATTGTAATAAAGTAGTCATTCAAGAAATGAACTCCCCTATATGTCTATATCAAGGATTAAAAACTGAACCTGGCTTTATTTTTTTTAATTTAACAAAATTAAAATATATAAATAATGGACTTTTTCCTTTTATAAATATTTAAATTGTAGTTGTGTTCTAAAGCGGCCACAAAACATCTGAAGGCCCATTCACACTGGATTACGACCCTGCTAGACAATAAAAATCTGCCAGAATGGGATTAGTCTTTGCAGGAGGGGTCTTCAGGGGGCACATTAGGAATAAAGGTCACCCCCAATCATTGTGTCAGAGCGAAGTAGTCCACCATCAACTTCTGTAGTGAGGTTGCACTGGTTTATCATCTTGGTGTCAGAGTACTGGAGTCCTGAATGGAGTTTGGAGGAGCAGCTTTGTCAGCATGAATTTGAGTCAGGAGTGGCCTTGCTGGCTTAGTTTATGACTTTGATCATGTCAAGGTCAGAAACATCCTAATATCCCATAATGTATGTGGTAATGTCTTTAGACTAGACGTTGTGCAATTTTCCAAGAGCAATTCTAAAAAAACGTGTTTATTTCATTGTTAAATTTGGTACATTTTATAAATCATTTAGTATGAGAGCGAGCAGAATTTTTCCACCTCCTCTCATGATTGAAATAATTTTTCCATCAATGACTTTTGTGATCAATTTACAATCCATACAAAAGGCAAAACAAAAAAAGCATTTAATAAAAAAGTCCATAAAGCAAATCCTGGAAAAAAAAAGTCTGCAAAGTGAATAGATTTATGTCATTGAACAAATAAAAAATGGCACCATTGTTAATTTATAAAGTGTTAATATTTATGAGTGACTTTGTAATTTTTTTTTTAAATCAGCTTGAACTTTAAAAAAAATCACATTTCTTTCTTTCTTGTAGGAATTAAACTTTCAAATATCTTCTTTATAACCAGTTTTTTTATTTTTCTTCTCACTTTTTCCTTTATTCAAATAAGGAAACATGGCTCTCTGACAAAATCCTTCATAAAATGAACAGTTTAAATAATATAATAAACACTTTACCTCAAATTTTCCTAATGTGTTTTAGTAGGTGCAAGTATCCATCACAAGAATAAGTCCTCATGTTGAAAACTAATAATTGCATTATTACCATTAGATACAAATACTTTTTTCTTTGGCCTTTGGTAAACAAGCTTGATAATAAAAGTACTGAATAAACTACAGCCATGTACCAAGCAGGAAATACAACACCGAGGCATGAGTTTCTGAGCAACATGGATGAAAATAACAAGTTTCATCATCATTACTATCATAAAAAAATGTTTTGGCTCCTCCACTGGTCCAGCTCAGTCTGTGTTTTATTTTATTTTTATTTAGGATTTTTTTTTAAAAACCATTAAAGTGATAAAAAATACTGCAGGTAAATCCTTGTAAACAATACTTGTTTGTAATACTTTGTTCTTCTTTGATGTGTAAAAGACTCCCTGCATTATCAACTAGTGGGTTAGTGAAATTTAAAGTAATTGTCAAATGTGTTTTTTTTTAAAGTTTACATTAAAGTGTGATTTCAAATAGTTTACAACTCCTACACTCACTGTGTGATCAGCTGCATTGCAACTACATACCATACAGTTTTAGCTGCTAAATGCTAATTGTATTAGCCTCTTAAAAGATTTTAATCTGCAACGAACTTGTTGGGAAGACAATAAACTCTTGAAAGAACGACGCTGTGGAGAACAAGAGTGAAATGAAGAGTGCACAGGAGGAGCCGCTGTAATGACGCTACAACAAAAGGTGTATCAGTCCCTTTGGCAATCGTTGCAATTTTCCCATATTTTGTGGCAATATTACAAAAAAGTGTGTACTGTTTGTTGTTTAAGCTCATTAAAATTGTCTCTGAGTTTACCTTTTACAGTCATCTTCAAATGTGCTTTATGTGTTGCAGCAACATGTGTTTTACCATGATGTGCACATCTTATGAACATTTTCTACACGTGTATGAACACGTACTGATTAGTGAATGTTCATGAGCTGGTCATAACTCAGGCTTGTAATCAGAAAAACACCCTTCTAGATCTGAAAGGACTGTTGGCAACGTGTTTCCTCTAATCCACTGTTCTAGCTTTCAGCCAATATTACAATTTTGTGCCAACTTTCTCTGCTTGCATTTTCTTATCTTGTATATTTTTGTAGCGTGTTGTTGAGTTGTGTGCACTTCACTCTGACACAGTTAAACTACAGTTGACAGGTAATGGTAATCCCTGATTATTTCACTATATCGTTCATAATGACAGCAACATTATGAACCTGCGTTGTATAAAGTAATTTAATTAATTTGAAATAAAAAAATTGGTTTGTGAGCAAAAGATTGGTTTATACTAGGGAAACGCTTCTATAAACCCATCTACTTGCAGAACTCTCGTAAAGCTAAAAGTTACGTTTCATTCATTCTATACAGTTGATTCATTATCGCATAAATGTAATAATGACGCCTTTCTGTTTTTGTCTTTGCAGTGTTAAGTTTCTAGCGTTCGCCTTCTCTTTTATGAGGAGTCAGTAAGTGGTAAACAAAACTGTGGCTGGAGCCACGTTAGCAGCAGCCTCCTCGTGGACGGAGATCTTTAAGATGACAAGAGAGACCAGAGTTTAATCATGAGTATACAAAATATCACATGGTCTGCTCCTCACATCGTTACCAAAGCAGCCTCTCGGAAACGTCGACCCCACTTTTTCGACAACCATCTGCCTGACCCCCCCCCACCCACCCCCTTATATTTTCTGCAAACTGACTGAGCATTGCACTGGCGCGCTTTTCGGAGAAAACAGGACTCCTTGTTACACATTCCAGATGACATCTCACAGACATCGTTGTAAACGCCATCTTGCTTACCGACCAAATCAGCATCGTCTGCCGTGCTGAACAACTGAGCAACTTCACACATTTCCGAAGAAGGCGAAGAAAAAAAAATCAAAGAGAACACTTGTCTTCGCCTGGACTGAGGGAACAATGTAGCATCTCTGCTAACGCATTGTAGCATCTGTTGGCTGGGGAATAACTTGACTCAATCCATCAACGGTGCAACGTGAGAGAAATTTATGCATTCAAGGGACCTTCTAGATGTCACTCTTGGGTTTCTTTCCAGTGAAGAGGAAACTAAATTGTAGAGGGAACACATGAGGGACAAATAATTTGTCTTATTCATGAAAAAAAAAATCACCCCAAAAGAAGTCAAAGAGAGATGCACAAATATTAGATCAATCACAAATGCACAGTATTTACACAGCACCACCCTCAGTCGTCCCTTATTAAAGTCTTAGCACTCGTGTAGTCTTCCATTAACTTCTATCAGAGTGAAACACTGCCCTCCACACCACTACCGAGATCAATAAAACAGCAGCTGAACAAACGAAGCACATGTAGCATTAGCTCAACCATTCAAACCAACGTGAAAATGGTTTCAGTCGCAAACTAGTGGAACAAGACCTACCTTTTCTCTCCCATGTATGTGAGCTTGCACGCAAATCTGTGTTGGGTAGCCAAGGTCCTTTAGCGTGCACTTGCTAAACGGTCCTCCGTAAACGTGTTGTAGATTAGTAGAGATATTCAATATAGAGTGAGGTTTCTGCTCCCCCTTATGCTAACAGACGTTCTCAGTCCTTTAACTGCCACTAGCATCCGGTGCCTGAAAGCCCATGTAAATATTTCCCCTGTCTGACTGATGCAGTCACGAGGAGACAATGCACTGACTCAAAGAGTCAAAACAAGTACTCAAACACTGAGAGTCAAGAGGTATCGGCCGCCCATTCAGAAATCACAACAAAATACAAAGATTATGCGTTTAATTAGCTGTGGATTTATGCTGTTGTTTTTAAAAAAAAAAAAAGGGACCAATCTGATTCTTATGTCCAACACTGCCAAAAACGGCACAAAACATCCCTGAACGCATTGTGCCCTGTCTCTCTCTCGTCCCTCTTGCTGCCAACTGCTTCACTGGCGAGTCAATATCAAGATGAAGATCAGGGGGTGTCCTCAACGGGGTAAACGAGAAGGAATTTGATCAAAGAGTAAGAGCAAGCATGGACATGTACAAAGAGAACAAATCTATATTTTGATAAACAAATCTACAACGCTTCATGACTTTGGAGGATGTTCCTGCGCGGGATGAGTCGAGAAAGGTGGAATTTAAAAAAATGTTTAAAAAAATATCATGCAAACAAAGAAAAAAAATTGCCATCGTGAAATGGAGTCCCAGAAAACAGGAACGTATTCCTTCACGACGGGTGTGCAATCTTGTTTACCCTGCACAGGCACTGAGAAAGTGTTTTTTTTTTTTTTGAAAGACAGTTAGCAACGACAGACTCTCGCCTATGACAAAAATAATGACGACAAACGATGGACACTGCGATTAATAATAATAAAAAAAAAAATGCATTTTTGTAACTTTGTTTACCAGCATGACTACTTTGCATGACTGTCTTTTCTGCAAGCCCTTAGTTGAAGACAAGGGTGCTAGAGATACAAAAAATATATATAAAATAAATTTAAAAAATGTTATATGCAATTAATGTTTTAAAAAAAAGATTATAATGAAAGAGAAGAGCTATATTTTGTTTTGAAACGTAAAAAAAAAATGTGAATATTGATACATGTATGTTTGCAAAGTACATCCTGAACAATGTTTTGTTTGATGAAATCTCTCTGCTACTACTGCCCAACACTCTTCATTCCAGTGTTTAAGACCTCTGCCATAGTTTTATTTTTGAATGCATTGAGTGGTATATTTTCAAAATATCCAATCAACAGACTTTGCCTGTAGCATCCGAGCAAAGGGCGTTAGTTGCTGTTCATCACAAAGTCCATGTTTCCTCCGAATCGTTTGCACAGCCTCCGTAGCAAAAGCAGCACCAGTTCTAAAACAACAGCTCTCCACGCCACTCTTTTGACAGCTTGTACTCATAGTTTGCTTTTTTTTTTTCGTTCTTCCTGTGGCAATAATGCAATATAGTTGTCATGATTGTAGCAGAAAAAAACGGAGAACCTTGAGTCCTTTGAATATCTTCAAAGCTTCATTTTTGAGGGTCATTTAGGGTCATGGATGCCTCGTGGCAGGACTTTGAAGGGATCTGCAGTTCTGTTCCATTCAACCTAAGTAGAAAAATGGGAGTTCAAGTGTCCAGTATGACTTAAAGATCCATACTGGCAAAGAGTCAATAGAGATTTCAGGATTGCATGGAAGTAAATGCCATTCCAAAGTTTGTGTGTGGTTTTAGGGACTCGGGTGTGCTGATAGTGTGTGTGGATGTAGGTGTTTTGCTATTTTCTTTCAAGCGTAATAAATTCTAGTATATAGAAAAATGATAATGTGAACACCCCACAGTGACGTGTAAAAAAACGCATGCTTGATTATCTCTCAAGGGGGAACAGAGTCTTGCCATTTCCTCTTAGCCTTCTGTCATTGTTTGCCATAAACTCCCACCCTGATATAACTAGAAACACTGTGCCGTGTTGTAGAGCAGCGAAGTCTTCCTCAGAGAGGCAACTGAAAACTACTCGCACTCAGTGTCGGCATGAGTGTGTAAAAGTAGCTAGTTTTCATTTTTTTTTTGTCTATTTTCATTTTTTTTTTCTTTTAAAGACGGTCAGGTCTCGCAATCTGTCATTTATCGTAGAGTTGCTGCCATCACCACTGGCGAGCTCATTGCAGCACACAACACAGTCGTTGGTGTAGGCGCCAATCAACGAGACCCAGAGCTTCCAAAACGATGTCAGAAAGTACCAGTGTCCACCAAAAGGGAGACTGATGATGACGAAAACGGCGATAAAATGAAAGAATCTCAGTGTTGAGGGGTCCTTAAGAACCTCGTCCTTGGCTTGGTTTCCCCCCGAGTGAGTCTCAGGCCCGGCTGGTCCGGGGCTCGGCTCAGGCAGCTGAATGGTCCTCTGTCCATTCTTTGTACATTTCAGTTGGAGGCTCAGAGGTGTGAAACGAAGAGTGTTCAACAGTTCTGTTGAGGTGTTACAGGGTCTAGAACTTTTGTCTATTTGCAAAATAGGATTTTGTTTTCGCCCTGTTCTTTTATAAATATATATATATATTTATATATATATATATATATATATATAGCACACTTTCATGTTTTCAGTTTGAAAGTCATTACGATCACTATGGCTTTGATGGTTGCAAAGATATTAATGAGACTTGTAAGAGTGGGGTGTGCACACCTGCAAAAACTTTGTTCGTCACCCAACTGTTTGTATTTTTATAATCAAGAATTGTTCTTTTTTTTCCTCAGGCCATTGTTCTGCTCTAAGTTTACCGTGTCTCCGTTCTCCACAGTGCGACTAGTCGGCCAACGCCAGGCTGGAAAACAAAAAAAGATGTCTTTTCCTTTCTGATGCATAATACTGCCGTTTGATTTTGACAGAGAACAGGATAAGATACAATGTGGAGAGTGCTAAGTCTGTTTTATTTTAGAACATTTCCGTCTGTTAGAAAAGGTTATAGGTTTGCTGAAAGAAAACTCACAACCAAAAGAGCCAAAATGCTTTACACGGGAAGTAGGTGCTGATAATGGCTGCTTTGAAATACATCTGCAGATGTTTGGATGGTTTCAAGGGGTTCTTGGACGACACATTCAGTTCATTTTGTTTACATGCCTGTTTCTGTTCAATGTGTTGCTTGTTTTATCCTTTTAATTGAGGACACTGTATGCAATCTGC
Source organism: Hypsolebias martinsi (assembly GCA_031762355.1). NCBI lineage: Eukaryota > Metazoa > Chordata > Actinopteri > Cyprinodontiformes > Rivulidae > Hypsolebias > Hypsolebias martinsi. Next base: position 15,305,327 of record JARVGQ010000610.1, on the reverse strand, counting down.
ACCATGAATGCCACTGATCGACACTTACTGTATCCTCCCTGTGACACATATGTGCTGTCATCAGTTCGGATGGCCGCAAACACATATGTCGTGGCTTTATGGCTTTCCATGAAGTTACTTAGCAATCGCATATATCTAAAAGCTATTTTATTTTACAAATTGATACGACTAGAGTTGCTTTAGGAGATAATATATCATATTATATAGATTTTCTAATATATCAAATATTATTTTAATGAGAAAAGAAAGACTAAAGTCAAACCTAAATGAAAATAATTTAACATTTGTGCATCATGTATCCACGTAAGCATCCCAAAGATTTATTTTACATGCTACTTATTGTATAAAACAGACTTAAGTACTGGTCCATTGTACTGCGGTCTTAGTAGGAGAGCGAATCGGGAGAAGAGGTGGTCACTGGAGCGTCTGGTTCTTATGCCGGATTTCATTTTTGAAATGTTGGGACACAAAGAACAACTCATCAAGAACTGTATAAAGTATATTTCAACGGAATGTTCATGATCTATCTTTTTATATTTTGAAGAGAAAAAAAATAGAGACATATCAATAATTATAATAATTATAATAGTCATAATTGAACATATTTCTACTATTGAGACTTAAAATGTATGAATGTCAATGCGATCTAATGTGAACCAATTTCCATAACAGCTTGAATGAATACCTGATTACCAGTCATGAGATGCTTTTTTTTTCCAGAGATAATAAAATGGCTTAAAAATCATTGAGATCAACTTAAAATAAAGGAAAAGGTCATCTCGTTTGTGTGTCGGTTTGTTTTAAGTTTACATGTTTCTGAAGAATGACGGTGTGAAAATGTGAACACGGTTTCTCTGATTGAAAACCACAGCACAGTAACTCATATGATCTGAGTTTAATGAAAAGCACAATGAACTAAAGAATAAAAACAAAACAAGAGTGACACATTAGATGTGACTCAAAATTTGACAACGTGCTTTTTATCAGTGCCCAAATTTAAACGATACAGAATGTTTTTTAATATACTGTAAAATGGGTTTTTGCTTCTTTGTTATTTCATCTTATTATTCTTTCCGTTTGACAATGTGCACAAAAACCATTAAAATGTGTTTACTACAAAGGAAAAATTAAGCTAAGTAAAGAAGTAAGGGATATTCATTCAGCCTTTATTTGTACAGGTTAGTCTCACTGAGCCTCAAGGACTCATTTACAAGAGAGACCGGTTTCTATTAAAGAATGATGAGATCAGTGGACAACAAGTAGACAATCATAAATGAAGGCATATAAATTTAAAACATAAATGGAAGAAAATGATATATTAAAAAAAACAGCTAGATTGTAAAGCGATGTAAAATACTAAAAACAGGAACATGTCTGCATTGGTTCTTCCCAGGAACTTGATGTTTGAAGCCACTTAGAGAGGTCAAGGTCGAGAGCTTCAGATCTTTTTGCAAGATATCCAGGAAACAGGAGCAGAGTAGGAGAAGGCCCTTTTGCCAAGTTCATTCCTCACTGACGGGACACTGCAGGTAATAATGTCCTGGGAGCGCACACTGTAGCTGCACTCACGCAGAGACTTAGAGACTTAGTATGAAGGCAGCAGACCAAGAAGCGATTTAAAGATGAAAATGTACCAGTTAAGTTAACAATGACCAGTTAACAGTGAATACAGGGTGCAATGGTGGGTACAGTAGTTACAGCCAGTTATGAATCTTAGTGCACCATGACAGTGTCCAACATCTGCAAGGTGCTTACAGGAGCATTCATGTAAATAATGTCACCGTAGTCGTTGGAGAAAAGGAAAGTTGCAGTTACGTTTCCTAGCATTCAATTAGACAGGATCTATTTCTGAAAAAGAAACCCAGGTAAGAAACCCTGGTTCTCAAAGGTTTTTGGTATCACGTTTTTTTGCCTTGCCTCCCTCACACCTAAAACCATTCTGCACAACATATCCACCATCTTTACCCACTTTTTCCATTTGGGGTTACGAGGGTCACTGGTCCAGAAATCACTGTGAGAGTCCCTGGACAGGTCTCCAGTTCATCATAGGGACACATAGAGACAAAAAACCATTCACGCTCTCACGCACAGGGACAACTTAGCAATTAGACAAGCAACAAGGGTACTGCTTCTTAGAAGCTGCAAACCCTGTACACCTTCGTCCATCTTTAGGACGGCTGCATGGAACATAATTTCGCTGTACTAATCTGTGCAATTGCAATAAAGCTTTTTCTGATTCTGAATTTAGAGTTACCAATCAGCCTAACATGCATGTTTTTAGTATGTGGGAGGAAAGCGGAGCACCCGGAGTAAACCCAGGCATGCACAGAGAGAACATGCAAACTCCACCCAGAAAGGCTCCTGGTTGGGATTTGACCTGGCGACCTTCTCGCTGAGAGGCAGCAGCTCTACCAACTGAGCCACCGTGCTGCCCCTCTGCACAACATATTTTTTCACTTCCAAGATTTTCCACCAACAGAGTTTTTACATTTGGCCTTAAATACTGTAAACAAATCCTTCATACTATAAGTTATTTCAACAGGTCAAATGTTGGTTTACATTCTTCAGGTTATACATTTGATTCAAATCACTTTATACACTTAACTGAGCTTAGATACAATTACACATTCAAATCACTACTCAAAGTATTTAAAGAAATTAACTAATTTAAATGATTTCCTGTGGAACAAACGGTTCTAACATCTTATTTGGTTTAAAATGAAACAGTAATGTTGGCTGCTCGGTCACTGTGTTTATCCATGAGAGGGAAATTCAGTTTTAACAAACTACCTAAAGAACAATAACCTAAATAACAATTCCAAATCAATCAAGCTAAAACAGGTGCAGTAGGAGATTTATATTAAAAAAGTTTAGAAAATATAGATTTTTATTAACTTGGAGGTTAAATCCTGCCCATTCACTCATATTTTGAAGTTCAAACACTGTAAATTTTTACAGTGTAGCAGTAGTGGCTCCTCAGCATTAAATATTTGCAGGACAGAACTTGTCTTTGATTTCTCAGTTATTAATCACACAACTATTACAATCTGCATTACATTTTCTGTGTAGAAAGATGTGGCAAGACACCATATCATGCTGAACTATTTTCTCCACACTCTGGCCTTCATCTTCTTTAACTTAGAGTCCACATTAAGACAAAACTTTTGTTATTTCTGTAAGATCAGAATGGGATGTCTGTCAATCAAAGACACGAAAACATTTTATTTTTACTTTTTCTATGAATATCTCATCAAACTGCTTAATTGCTTTCCTTCCCTTGATAAACACCAGCGCCCTCTGGTGGTAATACACAGTTATGGTCCCTGCAGAAACTATTCTGTTAAAAAGATTTGAAAGCTCACACATCCAGGCAGATAAGTCACAAATAAATGGTTAAATCATGTCATATGCACATATTTTTAAAAATAAAACCAACATGCAATTCCCTGTTTATTATTAAACATATCATAGGAATGCTAATTGCACACTCCCTCATGTGACGTCTGTGCCATTGTGCTGCGATAAAAATGCACATTTTAGTGATCTTATAATGTGGTCAGCCTAAGGCACACCTGTGCAGAAATCAGGCTGTCTAGTCAGCATCTTGATAGGCCACACCTGTGAGGTGATGGATTATCTCAGTGACGGAGAAGTGCTCACTAACACAGATTTACACTGAGCGAAAAAGGCCTTTTGTGCACATAAAATAAGTCTTAAATCTATGAGTGCAGCTCATGAAAAATGAGGGCAAAAACAAGCCTTTGAAAATAATAAAACAAGGTATATAGGAAATTAAATTAAAACAAATGAAAAGGTATTGTCGGTTTTTGTTCATGGTTCAGGTCTGGGATATATTTACTAAGCTATAATTTTAAAACATCCTAGTTCTAGACATGTATAAACAAAAAAGTTAGTTTTTTTTTTTTTCCCAAGAAAATTGTTTTTACATTCTTTCTTCAGCAAACAAGGCACCATATATTTAATAATAATAATAATAATAATAATAATAATAATAATAAACGATAATAATCTATGCCTATTTTGTAAAATTTTCTTACCTTTTCCTTAAATGGCATCTAGCATTTACCAAGCAGATTTTTTTAAACTATAAATACAAGTAGAAACACATGTTTTTATATCCAATAATTCTCAATCAGGTCATCTGGACAGTTTCAGATGACACGATTGAGAATTATCAGATTTGGTACCTGGATTATTGAGCATGAACTTTCTTGTCATATGTTTTTATACTTTTTAGATTTTTGTTACTTATTCTTTGTTACAAAAGATCTTAGACTTATCCACACGGGGCCTTAAAACTATACGGTTAAAAGGTTTTTAAAACAGAAAGAGAAAAGGGCATGCCAGTTCACATATTTTTTCATATTTTTAGCTAAATATTTATATGGACACTATTAGTGTGCCATGATTTTGAAGGTTTGAACTTAAGTTTCGCAAATTTGAATTCATTTAATAATTGAACCATGCTTTTACAAACTATTCAGAATAATTTAAAAAAAAGTCCAGTTGCTTCACCAAGTGGCACTGCTATATTTAAAAAAAAAATACTTTGCAACAAAAAGTGCACAGAAACAAAAACATCATAATAAAACTATTGTTGCATGGATTTGCAATTCAATCATTTTAGAGGTTTTTTTTTTTTTTTTTTTGCAGCCTAACAATCATTGTTTGACCAACTGCAGTTTTTATTTGTTTCAGACACGTCTAATTAGATCGTGCATTATTAATACAGAGTGAATGAGTCCTGTCAGTCAAAGCACCACGCTGCGTTGGGCAAATGTGACATTCGATAGGGAGGTTGAAGGCTGTCATGCCTCCTGGCCAAAACGGAGAGGAAAGAACAGGGAGGGGTTGGACGGGTCTAGCAAAGATCCAATTACAGCACGGCAGCATTCCTAAAAACCTCAGGCGGTGAGGGACAGGCCAAGATCCTGGATGTTCCTTGAGCAAACAACTGGAGGCAGAGGTTGTGTTCAAGCAGATCAGTGGCTTTAGCTGGACTCAGTGGGCCGCTGTGCTGGCTGAAAGCAGACAACCCAACTAGGAGCCTATTTATGTGACTGGCAGAGATGATGACAGAGAAGAAGACAGAAGACCTGACGAGTTGCAGGAGGCAAACAATGTGACTTTTCATCCTGCGGTTAGTCTCAATCAACAGCTGTTTAACAAAGTGAGTGCATTTTGGTTCACTTTCTGTTCTGCTTTGCACTAAAGTACAATAATTTAATAACAAACTGAATTTTGAGATGTTAAGTTGACTAAAAAGAGTCTTTTATGATATCTGTCCTGCCATTTGCAGACGTGTTCACCTGAAAATCACTGATGGTTGTCTCTGGTTTTAGGCAGGAGTTGCCTTTAAGTCCAGTTGGTCAACAGATTTTCAGCAGAGTGAGGTGGTCTGACTGTCTGCGATGGAAAACGAGGACCCCCAGCCCAACGAAGGAGGAGGCAGGGAGAAGGCTGAGCTTCTGAAGGACCAGCTCAACAGTGAGGAAAAGGGAGAGAAGGAGAACAAAGGCAATAAGAAAGAGAAGAAGAAAGAGCGCCGGCGTTCAGGCTCCCTGTGGAGGAGTGGATGGGCTCTGAGCGAACGGATGGCCATCAATGTTTCAGGGATGAGGTATGAGACTCAGCTGCGAACCTTAGCCCAGTTCCCCAACTCTTTGCTTGGTGATCCCAGGAGGAGATCACGATACTTCGACCCGCTTCGAAACGAGCTCTTCCTGGACCGCAACCGAGCCTGCTTTGACGCCATTCTGTATTTCTACCAGTCAGGCGGGAGGCTCCGCCGGCCTGCCAACATACCCCTGGACATCTTTATGGACGAGCTGATGTTTTACGAGCTCGGAGAGGACATCATGAACCGCTTCAAGGAAGACGAGGGTTTCCCAAAAGAGGAGGAGAGGCCCCTGCCGTCCAACGAGGTTCAGAAAAAGCTGTGGATGCTGTTTGAACACCCCGAGTCCTCGTCAGGGGCCCGAATCATTGCTATCATCAGCGTGATGGTGATTGTGCTGTCCATTCTCATCTTCTGTCTGGAGACGCTCCCTGACTTCAAGAAAGAGGTTGGAAGTACAATTTATGTTTTAAAAACTGTTTAAAAACAGATTAACTGGTAAAATAATCCCCAATTTTTAACCTTAATGCAGGTTCTGCAAAATGTTTGCTATTCACTCATTCACACAGAGTTTTCTATTTCATCCACAAGCCTTGCAGGGCTTTAAATGAGCTGAAAAAGTATATTTAAAGTTTTGTTCTTTAAACTGTAGGCCTAAATTTACATATCAAATTAAATAATAATCTGTAGTTATGCTGTACGACTGATTAGTGCAGGTAAATAAACTGAGAAATGCTCTGTTTGATGTTTAAAAGAGGCTTTCTAACTCCATTCAGTCCTGTTCAGTTCAGAGAATATATACAGCATTATACGATAAAAGTCAACTCACTGTAAAAAAAGAGTAAGTCATCCAGGTAAATAAATCACAGACAAGTTACATCATGTCATCCGGACAGTTTCTTTTTGTAAGAAACGTTTCACCTTTCATCCGAAATACTTCATCAGTCTGAGACCTGCTGTCATAAAAAATCACAACTTATTGACATGTTGCAATAGTCTGCTGTGGAATTCCCAGAAACTGGTTTTATACATGCAAAAAGAAGGACCATCAGTCTAAAAGGATGGATCATCAGTGCACAACAATCAAATGTTATAGGCAAAATGGCCGCTTACTACTCACCGAAACAGCCTGAG
>JARVGQ010000610.1:15265647-15276285 GCA_031762355.1 Hypsolebias martinsi | reverse complement strand
TCCGAAAGACTTCCTCAGTCTGAGATGCTGTATTCAGCTCAGTCTTATAAATAGCACCCTCTCACAGTGGATCAACCGGTTTGCTGATGACAGCAAAAACCAGCTGCTCACATGATCATTTTAAGTTAGTTATTAATTTTGTTTTGTTACTTGAAGATTATTATTGTTTGAACTAATTGTTTGGAAAAAAGGGGCAGATATAATAAGATTTTTTTCTTCTTTCTGCTACCTTTCATTTTATATTTTGCATTTTTATCGTTTATGGGATTGTTTTGTGTTTTTTTTTTTTTAACAAATACAATTTTATACATAAACAAATAAGTTAAAGTTAATTGATTATAGCTACAGGTTATAACACACAAAACATAGTTTCAGTGTGCGCTTGTTTTAAATAAAAACTTTAACTAAAAAAGGATAGCTTTCAGAAAGTGGAAAAAAAGGGGAAAAGTTATAAATCTGCACTGTTTTAAACTACCACCAGGAGGCGACTGGTTTCATCTGTGTTAAAGGAATTTTGAAGTGATGCTTTATCAAATAGTTATTAGTATAAGTACCTTATCAGCTGTACATGAGTCACAGAGCACATATGAAGACAAGGGTCTTCATCCAGGCTAGTTCAATGCTAGTCTAACAAGGGCTTAACAACAGTTTCTTTTAAATTTCTATACTTTTACATGAACTATTTGCTGAAGCGAACAGCATGTGTGTTACTATGTGCATGTGTGCTGAGCATTGATCTTGTACATCATGTTGATGGTGCTGAGGTGGCTCATTCTGCACGTCCAATCAGTCAAAAGTTTACTGAACTCTCAGCAGACTGACACATTCAACAACGTCAGGACACCATTTGCAATCAGCACACATTTAAGGTAAGAACGTGGCATGAAAAAGCAGCAACAAATGAAACTAAGGGTGTCATACAAACGTGTAGAGGTTTCTATGGAAGAGCCATCTCGAGACTGAGTTGTTGGTTTTAAAACTATTGTTTAAAAATAGGTTTGATGAACTTTATTTAAATCAGTTTCTAACTGTGCAAAAATCTTCATTCTTCTCTTCTCACCTGATCCCAGCTGAACTCCTTCTGCTCCTTTTGGTTCGGTTACAGAAAGTAAAGGGAAAACAGAAAGAGTGAAGGGGAGGGCCAAGTCACCAGGGAAGAGTGTGTTTGTGTGTGCACATGTGTGTTATAATGAATCAGTGCCAGGACAGAATCAAGAGGAGAGAAAGGGCAGAAGGAGGCAAAAGCTTTGTTAGTGAGTCAAAATTATTAGTGGGGGGGGAAAAACAGTACATCAAAATAGATTTTTAGTAAATAGCAAAGGAAAGTTGAAGCCAAACATGCCTAATCAGAGACAAAAAACAAAACATAATTAAATAATGTAAAAGAAAGAACACAAAACCAAATCAAAATAAAAAATTTTAGGTTTCTTCTAGATTTGGAATGCAATGTAATAATTACTGGTTTGGTGGCAGCAGCAAGAGACTCCATCTCAGCATGGGTCATCCAAATATTGCTCGTCGACTGTAACAAAACAAAAATAATAATAATCAGTCCCCTTCCCTGATGTAAAACTACAGAACTGTTCATTTAACAGCACATCAGGTTGTTTTCATGCTTTTCTCAAAGTCAAGGTCAAGGTTCTTTATTGTCATTCGCATCACATGTGGTACAAGAGGTGGAATGAAATTGTACACAGGGTCCCAGTTACATCCAACAATAGCAAAAATATAGAGTGTACAAAGAAACAGTAAATAAGGATTTAAGATATAAACAGATATATGCTAAACGAATGCCAGATGATACGCTAAACGATCTAAGAGATACGCTAGTCACAAATAGTGCAAAACACTTTTGTCTCTGAGCCTTACAGAGCGAGTGCTCGCAGGTGCCGACGGACTTGTGAGGGACACCATTTCCTGGATGGCTAGACGAAGTTTGAGCCTGTGCAGAGGGTTACTGATACCAATCTCTCTTTGGATCTCTGTGTCCGACAGGTTGGCCATGATGGCGCCGCTCTTCACGTTGGCACGGCAGGCTGCCACATACCATGCAGGCATCCCAACCCACAGCTGGGTAAACAGAGAGGAGATAGGGTGCACAATTTGTGGACAAATTTATACTTGATCTGGTGACAAAAGGTGATTGATGTTGCAGTCTTGACGTATTACTAAACAAGCTGATTTCTCAGAGAATTAGGACATCAATATGTACCTCAAGCCATGTTACAACAGTGGGACCATCCCATGAGGCGAAAGGAAGACCCTGACGACAAGCTTCCTCTAACAAGTCATGCCTGGCAAGGAAAGTGGAAAACCGAAGTTTGACAGAGATTAATACCGTTATATCTCACCTTACCAACATCTCACTTTATAAATAGAAAGTAACACCGAGGCATAAGATATTGAATACCACATTTGTGACTCAAGACACAACAATGGCATGGCTGGAATAAAATGCTCCAGCGCAAGCCTGGTTTGTGTCACCTGGCAGTGTAAATTATAAATCTGCTGTCATTTCGGAGATTCCAAAGATCTCTTTATAACATGAGAAGTGTGTGGAAAGATGCCTGGTCTCACTTCTTCTTGCTGCGGCGATCTTTTTCCACCGTTCCAGTCCCGAGTTTTGCCAAGCCTAATGGGTCAGCTGAGCCAAGGTCATCAGACGGAGTGGAGGCTGTTGAGATAAAAACTGAACGTTATCGATCATCCTTAAATTAAAGTTTTACTTTAACAACAGGGACATGTTGAGCAGCAGTTAAATAGTTTCCAATCAGTCCACAGACCAAGTGAGGCCGATTCGCGCCCAGGTGCACCGATTCTTCCCTTTTCCTTTTTGCCAAAGAGACGACCGATCGAGGACTTGATGCTTTTCTTTTTGCTGGCTTTGTGAAGGGAATCCTGGCTAGCAGTGGTGGAGCCATCGGCAGAAAGACTGGACAAACAGGAGGAGGAAACATCACTACATTTAGCACAAAGAGTGTTTTATAACTGATATCCAGGGATATATTTTTGTACCTGCGGAATTCACGGTGGTCATCAAGACCCGCGCCCGGGTGAGTGTGAGTCATTCGGTCCAATCGTAGGGCTCGAGGAACAGGTGGAGGGGTTGAGTCGATGAGGGCAAGTGCTTTGCATTCTTCACCCTCTTTGCTGTTCTGCATGGTAAAAATATTCCAGATTTGCATGGTGCACCTCAGATTGACATCATTAATCAGCTGACAGTTCAAGTTGGATTCAATACCTGTCTCTCCGTCTCCCTGGCAGGTGAATGTGGCAGGCGTGGGGTGGAATGTCCTGAACTGGGAGGCGAAGGAGACGCAAGTGTGGAGGATGTGATGGAGGGAGTCATGTAGCCTCTTCCAGCACTGTCTCGCCCTCCCAATGAGGATGGTGGAAGAGATGAGGCGTCAAAGGCCACGCTGCTGACTCGACTCTCAATCTCTTCTGCCTTCAGCTCTGTGCTCTCCTTCTCCTCCTGAATCAGCCTTAGAGGACAGAAGATGTCTTCATAAGTCCAACACTGTTAAAATAATTGTTGTCTGGATTAGTATCTCATTTTAATGTCATCCAAACGCTCATGCTTACTTAATCTCCTTATTGATGGCCTCCAGCTGCTCCTGAAGCATGATGGCCAAAGTCTGAACATCTGTCTGTCCACTGGGAGAGAGCAGCTCAGATCCAAACAGAGTCTCCCTGTCGTCCTCATCATCAGAGCAACCTCCATCTACACCACCCTCAAACCCAGGACCTAGCATGGTACCACTGTCCCACTCACCATACTGAGAAGAGACAAAAAAAAATATATATATATTAAAGCTACATTTTTAATTAGTAGCATTTTATCAATATGAGATTAAAAACCTTGTTGCTGTCATCTCTAGGAGGCCCCCAGCGGCCACGGTGCACCCGCCTGACCACCACGGCATTGGAGGAGCTGCTGTAGCCTGCTGGGAGTGAGCCACTGCCCTGAGAGTACCGCAGCTCCGAGGAGCTCCCCGGAAGAGATCTTCGAAAAAGTGTGGAGGGAAGGGAACTCACGCTGCCCGTCCTACAATGAGAGTCATATCACACACGACATGAAATAAACAGCACTGTTGTTTTCTGGGCAATGTTGCAAAGTCATGCTTTTCCTGCAAACAAATACAGGTAGTCCTCGGGTTACGACGGTCTCGTCTTACGACGTTTTGAGGTTACGATGGCATCTCCCTTATTCACGTTAAGCGGTTACGTCGGTTTTACGTGGTTTTACGTTGGTTTTTACGTCGTTTTTACGACGTTAAACGTCGTAACGCGGCGGTGCAGCGGTGCAGCGGTGCAGCGGTGGAAGAATACAGTACTGTACGGAGGAGCACGGCTTCACTAGCATCCCAGTAGGCCATTAGCCCTTCATTAGCCCTTTATTATGGCTCCCAAAATGCAAGGAGGACTTCTGATGGCAGTGCATCGAGGATAAGGAAGACCATCACCATGGACTTACGTCAAAAATCGGTTTACGCACTTGGTAAAATAGGTACGTCATATGTATTTACGTACGTTCCAACTTACGTCAAATTCGGTTTACGACGCCGTGTGAGAACGGATCTCCATCGTAAGTTGAGGACTACCTGTATTTGCGTATTAGTTTTTAGATCAAAGGAAGAATTTGGGTATTAGTGAACAAAAAAGACAAGTAAACTAAAAAGTAAGACAAGTAAACTACATTTCAAATGCAGCACAGGGAATGTTTATCCCCAGGATCCCTTGGATTTTCATAAATAGTAGAATGTGCTACATTAGCACATCTCCATAAAAATTAATTTAGGCTAACCTGGAATAAGAAGATCCAGGCCTGCCTCTCAGCTGGTCCAGCTCCAGTTGGACTCGTTCCAGCTCGGCAAGCAGCTGCTCCTATAACGCACATGAAAAATGATAACCTCTTATTGTTGCAAAATTTTAAACATCATTATTATGACCCATTTAATTCAACTCAGTCAAGTTCATTTCAGTTTATTGTTCAGTTGAAGATATTACCTTGTTAGCAATAAGATCATCTTGGATTTTCTTCATGTTGGACAGCTCCTCTGAAAGGGCATTCTGTAAGAGCAAATATAAAAAAAAGTTATCAGAATTTATCAATTTTACACAAACTTAGTTGGATGAAGTGGCATTTCCCACCTTTTCTTCTAGAGCTGCCATCCTCTCTTTGAGGTGGAGCTGAAGTCTCTCGTTGGACTCAGACAGAAGCTTGTCCACTGTATCCGAGAGGCGTTTGTTATGCTCGTCATTCATCTTCTCCCTCTGCCTCGCCTGAAACCGAGAGACAAGAGCTCATCATAAAGAACACACGACCTTACAGCCTGCTTTCTGCTTCAGTTGGAGACAAGCTGGATGGTGTTACCCTTTGAAGCTCTTGATTCTTCTCCTCAAGTTGGGCATCCATTTGCCGTAGTCGCTCCTCGAAGTTTCCATGGCGTTCTTCTGCCTAATAACAGAAAACTTGAGGTTGTTAAAAACAGTTTTTGATGTAAAATTGCCTAAAATAATGGATAACATAACTGAACTTATGTGAGAAAATAATTCCTCATACCTTATTAAGAGCAGCCACTCGCTGCGCAAGCTGGGCCTCGATTTCAGGTAAAGTCTCTGCTCTTTGCAGGGTCTGCTGGAGCTTCTGCTTGGCTTCATCCAAACGCTCCTGCAGTTGCCTGTTCTTTTCTTCACTCTGGGCGTAAAACAGCAAACACCTATATATGAGCACTGAGGCTTGCAGCAGGCCCTGAAGACGTTCAATGTTTTCATTGTTTGATTGCAAACACTGCAAGAGCGAACAATTTTATTACAAGCGCAGATGTGTACTGGAGTATTTGAGACAAACTTTACTTGTCTGTACAGGGACTCCTTGCTAGCCAGCTCATTTTCCAGCTTGTCTTTTATGTCGTGGAGAGAGGTCGCCTCCCGCTGGGCGCTGAGATACCTACACAGAACATGAACCATGTTTTAAAATCAGATGGTTTTTAAATTAAACGTCTAAAAAAGATTCTTCGCCTTATTATCTTTGACCAAAATGGCCCATCTTTACAAATGTTATTTTCCCAAACAAAAACAAACAACAACAAAAAAAAACTTGAATTTTAGATGTACTCCCCCTCCACCCCACACAAAATGCCTTAAATATTTAATTCATGGAGCTATTCAGAGGATCTATGAATTCATTCATCTCACTCTGTGATGATTTTCCTTTTCTCCTCTGACTCTGCAAAACCAGGGAAGCTCAACATGAGAAATTCATCCGTATTAAATGTTGTCTTTGTTTTTTAATATGACACTCAGAACCACTGTCAGCGGACCTAGCAGAAAAGCGAGTCAATGGTAAGTCTCTAAATGCACAAAATATGACGACATGTTTATCAACTAGCGAGTCTGGTTTTATATGAAGTTGCGTTGTCAATATGTCTAATGGAGGCTCACTCAGTGTACCGTCAGACTCCCTACTCAGTACACCGGGCCATTCAGGTGCCTAGCAGTGACTCGCTAAACATATTTTTTTGTTTGCAGCATTTTCTGACAGAAAGGAAATGTGCAATTAAAAATTAAAACGAATGCATGCCAACATTTTAAATGAAGACACTGCATGTTCTGGGTGTGATTGGAGTATTTGCAGTAGTGGACAGTAACAAAGTACATTTACTGTACTTGAGTACTGTACTTAAGTTTTCTGAGTATCTTTACTTTACTTGAGTATTTGTGGTTTTGGGAACTTGTGCCTTTCACTCCACTACATTTCAAAGACAAATATTGTCCTTTTGACTCAACTACATTTCTAGGAAGCTTCTTGTTACTCGTGGCTCAGCTTTGTAATCATCCGATGCTGTCTCTGTTTCCTGAAATTAAGTTGGCCAGTTGTTGGTTCAGGTATCAAGCTAGATTCAAGTGTGCAGAACATTCATTGTTTTGTAAGCTTCTGTGTTAAGTATGGCAGAACTAGGCCTGTCGCATAAACAATACATCAATTAATCACAGGATAAATGAAGATCATCTACCTCTTTTCATTTATCGGCTTTATTATTTCTTTTTGTGTCTCTCTCTTTCTACTGAAGACACTGGATGACAAAAGATTCAACTCTGTTGCTCTTCACTGGCCACTCCCTTTCTCTTTTCTCTTTAAAATCCATTTTAACTCCTTTTTCTTAAAGAGGCATGCTGCTTGCTCCCTCACTATTCATCCTTCTGTTCAAACAGTCTTATTTATTTATTTATTTATTTATTTAAATTAGGACAATGCATATTAATCAACTTGACTGCAGTAAGCATCACTGTAAATATGCCGGAGTTAGCACAATAGCTAATTTTCATCCATTGTCCTAAGGCAGGTAAGAACAAGAAACATCCCACAAAACAAAAGAGCAGAGAACAATACAAACATCACCTATATAACACATAATACAACATAAAATTACAATAAAGATATGATGCCATAAGAAAATGGACAAAGTAATCTACACATGAGTGCACTTCTGATTAGTTTTCAGCCAAAGTTTCAAAGAGTTTTGTACTTCTATCTAGTGTTCAAAAATGGTACCACACACAAAAATTAACCAACATTTCTTCTTAAATTTAACAATTACTAATTATTGTAAAATTTCAAACAATATTATCATTTATCACAATAATTTCTGAGACAATTAATCGCCAAGCAAGCTATGTTATCGTGACAGGCCTAGGCAGAACTTTCAGTTATCAGTGTTACTGTTTCCTCTCCTGTGTTAAGTTGTTGCTGTCAATATGCACTTTTACACACAAACAATGCAGTGCATGAATAGTGAAGCTGAGGAAAAGACTAAATGTGCATCATCTGTTAGGATTTCCATGACTTTCCACAAACATGTAAAATGCAGGAAGATATTATTTGTAGTTTACTGGTTTTATTAAGGCATGTGGTGTTAGAGTGGTTCATGTCAATACATCATCATGTGGTTTCAGAGAGTTACAAGGTTCTGTAACATCACTCAAAACAATGCAGCAATGTACTGATGTTAGAACATAGAATTTGTACTTTTAAATACTTGAGTATTTTTTATAAATGCGTGTACTTTTGAATACTTGTGTTAGCAAACGTAATGGCCTCAGTACTTTAACTTGAGTAAACTTTTGACTGAGTAACTTTTACTTGTAGTTGAGTAAGATTTGACCATGAGTATCAATACTTCTACTTAAGTACTAGAATTGAGTATTGTCCACCACTGAGTATTTGTTTGGGGTGACCCTCAGTTATTACCATATCTAATTTTAGCTCGACATTTGTAACCAAAAAAAGACTTTCAGTCAATTAGCTGAGGTGGCCACCTCGAGTGGGTTGAACAACATGACTGGTTGTATTTGCAGTGTTTATCAAGATATTGTAAATGGCAAAAATTGTTTGCTACAATAAATTTAGTGAAATCCACTTATTTTTTGATTCCCTCAATAAGTTTAAACAGTAGACACTTGTTCTCTTTAGTATTTGTTAGAACAATATGTCTCCTGTTTATTTTTAAAGTGTCAAAAACTATAGAGATTATGTTTTTATGTTATTTTAATTAAACCTGGCCCTTTTCAACAACGTGCTTTACATTCACAGGGAAAATCCCCTGCTGGTGACAGATATTGGATTTATTTTGTGTAGTCGTACAAAACAAGTATTGTACGGTCACATAAAAACGGTTATTTGTTTTTTTATTTGAGCAGGACATTATTAAAATAAGCTAAAAACTCCATATTGTAACTATTTAATTAATTATGTAGCTATGAACATAAAAGACTAAATTCAAATTAGGTGTGTGCATGGCTATAATGAGCTATAATCAGGCTTTTAAACTGTGTAGTCACCAAACTGTAAAGAGGTTTAAAGGCACAGCACAATGATGGTCAGCGTTGTGGAGCTGTGTGCATTACAGCTAAATGTATCAAACTTTGGTGCAGGAAATTAAAGACTCCTCTGGATTGAAACAGATGGACAAAATAAAAAGATTACCTTCGTTCTAGCGTTGTAATTCTTTCTTCCATGTCTTCCCTTTGGCAAAGAGCCTGAAAAGAAGCAGCAGTACACCATGAAACATAATTTATCTAATTAAATGTAAAGTTTTATTACGCAGTTGTGGAAAATGACAAAGAGTTGTGTGTAATTTAACAAAAGCAGAGAGGTTGTGTAAATAGCCTGCTGCTTATAGTTATAATGTTGCAGTGTTGAAGTGATCATGCAAAAGAAATCCGAAAAAATAACAACACTTTCTTTTTATTGCATTGCGGAATAACACAGTAAATTAATAGTGCATAAGCCCACAGCGTATCTGGATATACTCTTGAAACCCCAGGTGCTGAGATAGCTCAGCATTTTTGGCCAAGAAGAGACAGGCTGGACCAACAGACCTCTTTCACTTCCCTTTGGAGCTTCTGATTGGCCTCCTCGGTCTTCGTCACCTCCCTCCTGGCGGCAGCAAGCTGTTCCTCTATTTCTCCGACCTGATATGACACCACAAAGCCACATGAAACGACAAAGATTAAAATCTTTTAGACCGCCATTACCTGTCACAGGCGTATATGAGAACAACAGGGATTGATCATAGGTCTGGTCAAAGTGAGACTTTTAAACAACAGTAATGGTGATGGTGCATTGTGACTTAAGACACATTTAACATGCAAAATAACTGCATCTACATTTTTTGTGTGTCTCCTCAGTTCTTTGTTTTCTGCAGACACTAAAAAGGACAAACCCTGTTGTTGTAATTAGTGATCTACATAATGATTGCAACAATCTATGCTGCTGCACACAGCTGGTCACAGTAGATTTAAAGGCATCTTATTGCCTAAAATTCATTATGGTCTTATATTTTTGTTTGTTTTAGACTTTCATTATTATCTTGTGTAATGGTATTCATAGGTGATTAATAATATTTCAGCCATGATTTCTCACTTTAACCTTGAAAGCAAACAGAGACTTTAGAGCTGAAAAACTCTCCTTGCTCTTCTACTGAATCCCCATTCTGGAATTCATGTGTGCTCCCCATGAGAGATGCAAGACATCACTCACCTGCCGGCACATGAGAGCCAGCCTCTCCCTCAGCTGGGACAGTTCAGCTCTCTGTCGCTCTATCTCTCCTTCTCGCTGTCTTTCCAGCTCCCCGTCTTCCAAGCCAGCTGATGGACCATTGGGCAGCCGCTGGAATGATTGGTAATAAAGCAAAAAAGACGAGCAGTAAAGAAAATTTAACGAGTGAGAATCAGTTTTGATGCTCTAGAGGAGTTAAAAGCATACAGTGGTACCCAACTTTTACTTTTCTAACAAATTCACAAAAACAACTGGAGCCAACATGCAGAAAACCCTCCCTTACATCTTTCCCGCCGTCCACCCCTTGTTGACGTCTTTTAATTTGGTCTCTTAAAGAGATTACCTGAAAAAAGGGAGACAAAAGTGGTTAGATAATTTTTTTGTATAGTGCAAAGCTTGTTGAGATGCAGGCATCTGTTTGTAACAAACATTACCTCTTGAGAAGATGCTGCAAGTTGATCTTCCAACATGGATACCCTCTCAAGGGCCACACGGAGCCTCTCTCGGACCTGTTGATAGAAGCAAATGATAGTGAGTGGGAGTGAGTTTGTCAAAATGGAGCATGCCCATATATA
>JARVGQ010000610.1:15088927-15100592 GCA_031762355.1 Hypsolebias martinsi | reverse complement strand
GGACCACCTGTATATATATATATATATATGTATATATATATATATATATATATATACATATATATATATATATATATAACTTAACAGTATACATTTTGAGAATAGTATTGACTTCACATAATATAGATCAATATAGAATCATTGACTTTGTATTGAAACGTGTCACATTTATCAAGAGGAAAGCTGAGCAATAATATCTGTGCGAGTGCATTTAAACTGTGTTCCTGTACCGTTAGCAAAATATCTTAAAAACCAATGGAGGGATTTGAATGAAACTTTCAAAATATGATCACTGGGTATACATCTACAAATGGTTATGATTACAAATCAGTCCAAATCACGATTGAACCCTTAGGCTACTGATCTTAAATAATGCAAAAATTGTGATAGTTCAGTCTTTATTACAGATATCGAGATGAAGTTTGGTGTGATAGTAGCTGAGAGTCATATCCAACATTACTTTGAGTGCTAGCGCAACATCTTTCCCTAAAACTTTGTCATTGACCATTGGAGTCAACAATGTCTGTTAGCAGAATATCCCAATAATCGAAGCATGAATCGTAAATAAACTAACGGTTTGAATCATAATCAGCATTAGCCAATACAAAAATGGCTAAAACTCTGTCAGGTTTACAGATTATAAGCTAAAATTTGGTGTATTCCAAGCTGAGAGTTTCTCCTATGATTCTGTATAGACCAGTGCTAACACGTAGGAGCATTCACTGTATCACACAACACCAATAGGCCTTTAATTGTATTGTGAACTCCAAGCTGATTTTGAGTCTGCTAGATTCTTCTCTTGCCCCTCTTGAGCATACATTTTTAGTTCTTTCGGTCTGACTGCAGTCGATGCTGCAGATATGAACACAGACCTCTCCCTCTCGCTTGTTAAACAAACGTGTTTACCGATGCAGCCTTCAAAGTGCGAAAAACTACAAGGCTTTTACATTCTCATGGTTCCTGGATGAGCAGAGATGCAGCCCCCAGACTGTGACACCTCTGCTTCACAGCAGAGTTTATGTTGTGTCAGGCTCCCCACAGACTCTGCAGTCTGTCTTTGGGCCAGGGGGGAGTTGGGGGAATCCCTGGAGAAACACACAGCTGGGAGGTTATTCAATTTGAAGGCAAAGACAGCAAAGGGGGGAAAAACAAGTTGGATTGTGCACGCTGAAATTGTTTAAAATGACTGCGCCGCAAAGAGAGAAGGCAGTCATGCAGGGAGAATGTCGCATTGTGCAAAATATATATACAGAATATAAAAAGGCAGATCAAGGTTTCCTTTTCGTGTTTTTTTTTTTTTTTTTTATAAACCAGAGCTCAGTCTGGAACTACAAGTGGGGATTGCTGTTGATATTTACACCTCCAGTGGGTTTCTTCTTCTTGCCTTCCATCATTCAGATTTTGCAACTAGCCCTCTGCCTCACATTTATGTGCAAGATCCAAGCGTGCTCAAAATGTTTCTGCACTGAAAAGTGCTTGTATGAGCTTTTCACGTTCTGCAGAATGGTGAACAGTTAATGCCTTTCTTGTTTAATTCTCACCGAATTGACAAGCTAATGGCTAGAGCAGAGCTAGAGCCAAAAACAGATTTCTGCTGTTTTAAAACAACAGACTCCAAAGCATCAAAGTGCATTTTTTAATTTTTTTTTAATATTTGCACAACCAACATTTTTACATTATCTCGTGATTTATATAGAAATAGCTAGTTGTTTGCACATGCAGCTTGCAGCAGCTAGTTGTAGCACTTCCTGCAATGTTTCTACGAGAATAACAATGTAATGCCAGATTGAGGAAGGTGTAAAAGTTTAGAAGAAATGTGCAGGATGTGTTTTAAGACAGCTGATTTCCACTTTTGAACTCAGACTATCCAATGGCTCATCAGTCAAACTGGTTAAAATAAAACTCATATCTCCAAAGTGAGGTCATTCAGATATTCATTATGTATAACGCCTTGCTGAACCCAGCTTTAAAAGAGCTGGATTATCCCTTTAAGCGTTTCACTTTCATCTTTACTGCATATCAATGTGTGCTTTTTTTGCTGCATGCACACTCTTTATATGAGTGTGACCCTTTTCAAACTCAGAAGATGTGAAATATTCTTCACTCACCGCCAGAGGGAAAAGGGCAATAATGTTTTTAACCATCTCTGTGTGTGTGTGTGTTCTTTGTCTGTACCGTTAGCAAAATATCTCATATATTACAAGACAGATTATAATGAAACATTCAGAAAGTAATCACTGCATGGAGATCTACAACTAATTGACTTTTGGTGTCAGTCCAATTTGAGATGGCTGCCACAGAGAAGATACGTTAGCCAAATGGCTTCAACTCAGTCAGTTTTACAGATAATGAGCTAAAATTAATTTCCCTCAATTTATAGTCTAAGTGCAATCTGATCACATGAGCTCTATGTTAAAAAAAAAAGTGCCATCACAAACCAGAAGCAACTCTGTCTGTTAGCAAAATATCAAATGAACTGCAGGACGAACTTTGCAGAAACTTACAGAATTGGATGTACTGTACATCTAAAATCAGACGTAGGCAATGTATGGCCAGCGGGCCAAAAATGGCCGTTGGACAATCTCCAACTGGCTCCCAAAATTCTTAATTGAAAAGAAAGCAACTTTTCATTTAATACATTGAAATCTTTTAGATTACCAGTAAGTAAGGACAAAACGTTTTCTTTTAAGTAGTTGTGTTTCCAGAACTGTATTCAACCTTAAAGGCTCTAAAAGTCAAACATGTCTGTCTTATAAACTAAAAAATATTGGGGAGTCATGTTTTTATTGAGCATACTAACAATAAGGTTAGAATTCAAAGATTACCTTAAAGACAATTTATTTTCTAACGCCCTATGCTGCCCTTCATTTGCTTTAAATATCTTGATTTGGCCTTTTGGAAATAAAAATGTTGCCCACCCCTGATCTACAACCGATTAACTTTTGGACGCAACTCATTCTGAGAGACTCCTTAAACAAACTTGATACAGTATTAGAAAACATGAATAAATGGCAACAACTCACCCAATTTTAGTCATTTTGAGCTTAAACTTAGTGGCAATGATTTGAAAACCTACTGAATGCAACACATTATGCCAAATTTTTTTGCTTGAAAATGACATTAACCTATGAACTCAACCTTGTATGTCTGTTAGCAAAATATCTCATATACCACTTAAGTGATTTCAAGCAAACCTCAGAGAATAATAACTGGTCATACATCTACAATTGAACAACTTTTTGAGCTAGTCTAAGTCAAGATGGCTGCCACAGCTAATCAACATTATACAGAAGTGGCTATACCTCAGTGAATTTTATGGACAATACAACAAAACTTACTTCATAACGCATCTCCTGAACATGTCAGTATGATTCCTGTTTCTTTAGGTTACAGTGATGATACAGAGCCCCCGCACTCTACTGAACTTGTCTCCACTGTATGGAACAAGCCTTTAACATCATGTCCAAAACGTCTCCTGTGTACCGAGGTCTCTGGAGACCTGAGTACGAGTCAAGGATGGTTATGTTCAAGAAAAGAAACAAGACTTTACCCAGTGCCCTCTTAGATATTTCAAACGCATCCTACCAGCTGTAGGGCCCGAACGTTTTATCTAAACATATTAAATTCATGGTTACAGTTCACGGTTGATGCAATTCTTCTGACACAAATCCCTTGAAGTTGTTTTGTAATGTGGTCCGTGCAGCGGACATTTGTGATAATATGTACAGATTTAGCTCACCGCAGGCTTTTCAAACGAGTTGAAATGGTGAGCATGCGGAAGGAAGGGAGAACACGCAGTTGAAGCAAAGGACTCAAGATTCATTCTGTCAACTTTCTTTTTGCAGGATACGAAGTGAAACGACACATGGACGAAGCTCTGTGCTGCACATGTGCTGCTCTGGATTTCAGAATATGGTTTACCTGTTTGTCATATTTGCTATTTTATAACATATAATCATTATAAACCAGTAGCACAACAGGTTACTGTGAAGTTTTCCCAATGTAACACGACAGAAATTTAATTTATTAATGTGATTTTCATGCTGTAGTGGTTACAGAATGACTTAGACTTTACATTTTCAAAAAGCTAATTTGTTCTCCTAGTTTTTGTCATTTAAAACTAATAAAATTAGTATTTATTTATCACCAGCCTCCA
Source organism: Hypsolebias martinsi (assembly GCA_031762355.1). Classification (NCBI taxonomy): domain Eukaryota; kingdom Metazoa; phylum Chordata; class Actinopteri; order Cyprinodontiformes; family Rivulidae; genus Hypsolebias; species Hypsolebias martinsi. The sequence continues at coordinate 15,096,436 of JARVGQ010000610.1, read as the reverse complement.
AAGGCAACAGGCGGTAATAAATATACCTGTGTCTCTCTTTTAGCAAAATATCTCATGAACCACTGAACAGATTTTAATGAGACCTTCAGGAAGTATCATTAAACAAACGTTTACTCGTGATTAGCGTTTGGAATCAATCCAAGTCAATATGGCCACTGCAACTAACTAATCTTAGAAAACACATAAATTAATACAACTTGGGCAATTTCACAAATGTTGAGCTAAAATTTGGTGTGTTAGTAGCTGAGACGTATTCACAATACAAATTTCAGGTGTTTCACATTTTGTGCCAACTTTGTTTAAAAAGTACCATTAATTTTTATAGTTAGCTCTGCCTGTTAACAAAATATCTCATGAACCACTGGAGGAGTCTTAATGAAACTCAAAAAAGATTAATCATTATAAATTTGGAACAAATGACCAAAATTTTCAGACTATAAGGCGCACTTAAAATCCTTTAATTTTCTCGAAAATAAACAGTGAGCCTTATAATCTGGTGAGCCTGTATTGATTCTAGTTGTGCTTACTAACCTTGAACCGATTTTATGTAGTGCTCACAAATCTGTCAAAATGTTTTAGTTTTGCTTAATGTACCTTATAATCCGGTGCGCATCATGTATGAAAGTAAAAAGTGTTTTGCAAGACTCTATATCTAAACAAGAACCAGATGTCTCAACTCCTTCTCTGAACCTTATCTTACAAGGTCATGCTGATGTGAAACTGCCAAATGTTCAAAGTATGTTCCTTTTTCCACTCCCACTTGTTTGAATAAAAGGCCAGCTCGGACAGCGAGACTTTGGAGTTCATTCTGATCTTGGTCAGAGTGGATTTCCCTCTTTGCAAAGGGTCTGGTCAAAAATCTTGTTCTGGTGTCTCGTGTGATTCTTTATAGGAACGGGAAAAATACCCAACACTTACATTCCAGTGCGCTTTATAATCCAAAAAATATGGCATTTTTTTGGGAATATGCCTATTTCAAGTTGGCCACCACAACTCATCAGTCTTAACCAACACAAGATTGGCCACAGCTTAAAGTGATAGATATCAAACTAGATGACGATGTGGTAGTAGCTGAGTGTTCGCCTCAGCACATAGTCTGAGCTCATCAGATCTGATAATATCTCAGAATATTGCATGAAGTCTCACCTAACACCATTGACCTTCATGCTCTGTCCCTTTTTGTCGTGAAGTAATCTTGGTTTTACACTCTGGCATAAAAAACAACAAGTAATGTGCAGTCTTTCAAGAAATTCTCAGCTTTTAGTTGTAAAAAGTTATACCCCCACTGGATTTATTTATATTTTAAATTGTGAATTTGTAATAAAACAGCCAAAATGTGGAAATTTACAGTTTAGAAGATCAAACTCAGATAATGTGTTATGTATTAAGAGTTTGTTCCATGATCATTTTAAAACGTGGAGGGGGATATCAACACAATTATACAAGCGGAGTCACATCATTTTGACCTTGGTAGCTTTTTTTTTTTGTGTAATGTGACTTTTTGTGGAATGAAGTCACAACAAAGAGCGAACGTGACATATGCTTCTAATAGCAGATAACGTCTTTTAGTTGGCAGATAATTGGGTCAAGCAGCAAAATAATTATCCTGTCAGTCACTGTTTGAGCATCACTGAGGATCAAGAGCAACACATCTTGATTTCCACAGACCTGAAGAAATACACTCCTCCACTGTAAACCTGCATGGATTTCAGGTGGGAAAGGACATTTAATGACAAATTCATAAAGACCCGAACTAATAATATCACTTACTAAGATACAAAGAGAAGTTTCAGGAAAAAAAGAACCAAAAACAATGTGACCATTTTTATGATTTGCACACCAAAAATAATCACTGTTCATCTTTTATAGTTATTCAAAGCAGACCAAGTTGTTTTAATAATACAGCTTATCTTTGCAAGAACTAAAGCTCAGACCTTTTTCTTTTTCTGTCAATTTAGTGTTTCATATGCCATAATCCGTTTCATTAGGGGTTTTCAACAAACACGTGAATATTATCTTAACAGCAGCATCCATACGCCGTCACTATCTGTAATCAAACTGTACAATACAGCTGCATACCAAGATTCCAGTCAAAAGTGAAAGGGATCGACTGTTACCTAGTATTTCTAAAATACTTTATTTTTCAGCAGCATTCAGTAAAAAGCCAAATACTGGGAGCCTTTATGCCTTTCATTCAAAAGCTAATAATGATGATGACTGCAACGGATGTTCAAGGGACATTAAAAGGAAAGTTTCTGTTGATTAGATGATTCACGGTGATGTTAACGCACATTCACATAACGTCACAATTGATCAACAAGAATGTACCCCGAAACAGAAATATGACTAGAAATATGACGTCAAAACCATGTTGCAATTCTAATCCTCCACTAACTTTATTAGTCAGAAGGGTAACATAAAGATATTTACTTGAAATCTGTCTGATGGCCGATTGTTAAAGGCTGCAATTTCAAACTTGAATTATTCAATCCATTGTTTAACATTCTGGATTAGTAAAATGTTTGTTTCAAAACGTTTATGGCAGGAAATTTTTCACTCAGATTGGACAAACACATCACTTTTTGTTCTTATGTTCTCGTCCAGTTAGAGGCATAGACCATCACGAGTATAAAACCTATGAAAACTGTCTTTGTGGTTTTGAATGGCTACATATGTCAAAAACACTGAGAGAGGGGTGAAACAGAAAAACACACATAATTGTTTATGGAGCTCTGGAATAATTGGTCACATGTTCCGTTTGAGCTCAATTGCAACAAACATTTTACGCTTCTGTTTGATGTGTTTTTATTCTGCGTATTGCTTTTTCCTGTGGCCAAATATGGGTTCATTCCAAACCATTTCTACACTGATGTAAGACAATAACCACCAGACAGCCAAAAGGACTCATTTGAGGCTAAACCACATTCATGAAAAACACTTATTTTCCAGGAACCTGTTGAGGCTGAAACCCATCTGTAGAAGTGTGACTAAAAGCCCGTCTGAGCATTTTAACCAAACAGATGGCCCCTATCATTACCAGGATGACTAATGGCTAAACCACAAGCCATACATTCAATCCGGGCTTTGCACAGAGGACAACACAATGTCTCACATTTTACTCATGTGGTTGCCATATTGACCCGCCACAACCCAATATATGATTGATTTATTTCACATGTAATGACACATGGCTAGACAACTGTACACATTATATCAAACTAACAAAAATAAAGTAATACATAGTTGAAACGCAAGAAGCGTAAATGCCATTTAACATATGAAAGTTACACTGTAAAAATGTAGATCTTACAATTGTTGTACAACCAGACATTATTATTAATATACTGTACATTTTCACTCCAATCATCCTCAGATGGATGTTTAATCCCTTCCTATATGCTGCTGGAGATGTTTCATTATCCTTACAACAGCATTTTATGGCATGACTAAGGTAACCATAATCAAGGAGGTCATATCAAATTTCTGCCTACAAGCAAACATCTGGCTACTGATCGGATTCAAATACCACATTGTCAACACTTTATTTGACCTGCACAGGTCTTTGCATTGGTTTACTTTTTTGTGTTTGTAAAGCACTGCTTCATCATCATTCAATGCTGGCATGTAAGTGTCAGAATTACCCATTTTAATAGTGTGTAGCTGGCTTTTACAAAATACATAATAATACACTCTCAAAACACAAAAGTTTGCAATGAATATTATTGAAACAGTAGACAAAAAGTTTGTCAAACAGAGATCTGCATTTACTGCTCTACAACCTAAACAGACCTTATGTCACAAAGCCAATTGAAAGATTCACAATGAGTGTTGCAATTGAGCCCTTACGTTTCTGAAAAGTAGCCAAATTAAAATCAGAACAAATCTCCACCATTACCACCCCTGATAATTCACAAAGAAACAAACTATACCAGCTTATACATCCATCCCAAAATATGTCTGCATCGGAGTCTTCAATGATACATAATTAGATGAAAATATATTTATATTATTTGTGGATTTTTCACAGTAGTTTGTACTGCACTGTACCGTTTTGTCCATCTACTATGCCTACATAATTTTCACCTTGAGGGAGTCTATTGAGTCACTTGAGTGAGAGTACTTCTCATGTTATCTTTTTTTTGTGTGTGTGAAAGAAAATGTCTCTTGGATTACTGTATATTCTGCAACATTGCGGCTCTTCAGTGTGGTAAGTGCTGTGCGTATCTTTCAACTCTGCTGGCCAACAACAATTTGATTTACTCTGACAGACTAGTTTGTCTTTTTTTCCTATGAGAATACAACTTGTAGAAACTGCAAAAAACATTTGCTTTGGCACAGATTTACATTGTAGCAATGTCCACTCCTTGATCTCCACTGCCATGGTCATCACTACAAACACAAGTGGGCCATTGTAGTAATCCTTGGCTCAGTACACCATCACAGATAAGTCTATGTGTTTGTGTATTGCCGTGTCAGTTTTCCTCTCTCCTGGTGTAATGTCAATGCACTCTAGTGTCTTATCATTCCACACGTAAACCCAACATCAATTCCCTCTTTGTCTTTGACTCTTCCTTGCGCACCCTCTACACGCTCACTTTTGCTTTATATTTGGGTCTCTTGAACATTTTCTTTCGAGCTCCCCTTGAAGAGCAGTGGTTCCATTTGGGGGTTCTGATTTTGCCCCATGAAACCCTTGATTGATCCATGTAAGCCCAAGGTAGGCATAGGGAGAGACATCGGCAGTGGGGGGGACATAGAGCTGGGGTTAGTGTTGATGCCATTACCCGATGTGTTGAGCAAATTAGATGTAGAGATTGGGACAGAAGTACAGGAAATGGGAATTTCCTGACCATGCTGATTCTTGCTATTGAGCATCATGCTAGGTCCCATTCCATCGGTGCCGATACTGAGACCCATCACGTTGTTGTTGAAATGATGTGACTTATAGTAGTGGTTGAGAGTATCCGTGCGACCAATGTTGGGAATGTTTACTTCTGGGTGATGTATCCTTAGGGTTCCTTCTCCACCAGTGCCAGAATTTACTGTTGAACCACCAGAGATGCCACTTCCAGCCCCAGCTCCAATTTCATCTTCTACATTGACAATCTCAATTGCTCTGGCAGGCCCGTGGTGCTTGTGTAATTGGTGCTGCTTGCGGAGTTTGTAGAAAACAACCAACATTACAGCTGCCATAAAAGTGATAGCCACAAAGCAACCAATGATGATCTTAGTTGTTTTCATTACATCATCCAGGCCTGGGATATTGGTTACATCCATTATAGACACAGTCACTACATTTTCAACTTTGTTAGCTTTTGGCGACAGTGAGGAAAGAGATGACATAGAAGGTGAGATTGTAATGCCAGGTCGTTCATCCACATCTTTTTGAACAGTAGGATTAGGGAATTCTATGAAGGTCTCATTTATATATTGTCTTGCAGAGTTTTCCTCGTCTCCTCTTACTGTTTGTTCTGTTTCTACAGTGACAGTGGTGAAATAAGTGTAGCCGTTACTGGAGTCAGAAGCAGACACATTGAGCACAGCAGTTGCAGTAGTGTTTCCAGCAGAGTTGGTTACCATGCAAGTATATTGACCAGTGTCCTGCACAGTCACATTCGTGAAGTTTAGCGTACCATCGTGAAGCACTGAGATCCTAACTCGGTATGATCCGTGAGTCATGAGAGTGCCATTCGGGGTAAACCAGTTCACAGAGGTCATTGAGGTTCCAGTGCGACATTTCAGCTCTGCAGCCATGCCTTCGGTAACATTAAGGTCAGTAGGTGGTTCCACAATCACTGGGGCATAGCAGGTAAAGTGGGTCTGGTCTAGTTCTCCAATGTACTTGCCCTTCAGACCTGGTGGGGCATGGCAACGAGCACAACATGTTGTGTTGCTTGGAACAGTTTCCTTTAGCCACCAGCTAAGCCACAAGACATCACAGTTGCAAACCCATGGATTATGATTGAGATGTACCCTCTCTAATTGGTGCAACGGGGTGAAGAGATCATGGGGGAGAGAATGCAAGGAATTGTGGGAAAGATTGAGCTCCTCCAAGTTCTTAAGGTCATCAAAAGCATTGCGTTCAATGACTGACACTCGGGAGTGCATTAACCACAACTTTCGAAGTGACACTAAACCCTGAAATGATCCAGGTCGGACAATCCCAAGCTGGTTACCTGACAATTCCAATTCCTCAAGTCTTACCAGTGGAGTAAGGTTGGGGATGTCTTTCAAGCCGCACATGCCAAGATTCAAAAAGCGCAAATTTACCAGACCTTCAAAGGCAGCCTCTGAGATGAAATCCAACTTCCTGAGTTCCCCTAGATCGAGACGTCGTAAAGAGGGAACACGGTGAAAGGCAAAAGCCGGCAGTGTCTCGATGGGGTTGTTTCGTAGCCATAATTCCCTTAGCTTGCTGAGGTACTCAAAGGCTTGAGATGGTACCACTGTAAGACGGTTGTCAAAAAGCTCCAATGTGTTGAGGTTGGGCAAACCGTTAAAAGCGCCCACCTCAATCTGCCTGATGTGGTTCTTGGAGAGCTGGAGAATTTCCAAATGCCGTAGATGCTTAAATGTGTCAGACTTGATCACCTTGTGTGAAGAAAACAAACAAACAAACAGGGAGGCATATTTTAACAAGATGTACATGAATGTAATTAAGCTACTTTTTTGTAGGTGAAACCACATTTACCTGAATTGAATTCTCTTGTAGGTTGAGGTATCGTGTGTTCTCCGAAATACTGTCTGGGATTTGATCCAAACTCTTTCTTGTACAGATGACACGGCTCGCCTGGTTGGAGCAGGTACATGGGGTGGGGCATGGGGGTGCTGCCTCTGTCAGCTGAGGTCCATGGTTGTAAAACCATAACAGAAGCTGGACCAACCAGAGGAGGGGGAAAGGGGGGCAAGGGCTGGTCACCATGACAACACGCATGGCAACTGAGTCATGACCCACCCCTACTGCTATGATGTTGATACACTGCCTCTAAAAAAGGGAAATTTAAGTGCTTGTCTTGATGTTCATGTTTAATCTTTTCATCTATATTTTCTTTGTTGAGATGTGACTTTAAAAAGGAAGAGAAAACTAGAACACCATATTAAAGACTTGATATCATTTCAAGCTTCCTGTTTTACGTTGCTCATATTTGATAGTCAGTTACCTTGATTTCCTTTTAATATTTCATTTTCGGCAGCCCTGTACATTTGTTCCCATGACAGTTCAATAACAACGTAAGGGGTAGATTTGCTTGAAAAAACGGTGTCACTTAGAAGAATTTCTGTAGGAGGAGACAAGAAAAAAAGGAGAAAGAAAAAACAAGTAAGAACACAAAGGATTACTTATTAATCAATGGCATCCAAATAATAAAAAAAAAAAAAATCTAAATAATATTGTGTCCTAACACCACGAAACAATGATTGGGCTTTTCTTTCCAAAGAGTTTTCTTTCATATTGTGTAAATGACATATATGCTACTCATGAAAGCCAATGAATACAATCAGCTACTTATA
>JARVGQ010000610.1:14912856-14927320 GCA_031762355.1 Hypsolebias martinsi | reverse complement strand
CTACAACTTTAAAAGGTCAGGGGCATTTGGGGGTTTAAGGGTGGTGTGGTGGTGATGGTGGTGGTGGTGGTGGTGGGGTGCATTATCTCATTGGCAAAAGCAAAGATATGTGTATGCTAAACTTATTATTAGTTAACTGCACTTACCATCAGCTGTAAAACAAAGACCATTCAATAGGAGACGAGGAATACCCGGCAACCCTCGTCTCCATGGAGACGACATCCCATAAAGCCTTGTTTGCTGTCAGGAAATATTAGCATCTGATATCAGTCTAGTATTGATCGAAAAGTTTTCTGGACACAGACACGGGGGTGGTGAACGGCACCATGTGTCGCCATGGTGATAAGTTTGAATGCTTTCCGTTTTAGTCATGTCCAAGCGCTTATGGCTACAGTTTCTTTTTTAGAGACTCAAAAACGTCACTAAATTGTGAAAGAAAATGTACACCTCAACAGAAATCCCAACTTTTACAGTAAAATCACAAAATGTATCTGAAGTCTTGGTTTAACAGTCTGCAGTACCACTTTTAGCATTAAATGTACATGATAGTTCCCTTGACACATGACACACATATAGACTAGTGATCAATGTGAGGATTAGGTTTGAGTGACAATAACTTGATCTGATTTGTGCATTTGTGTCCTTTTCTTTGAGCACCCTTACAGGATGTGTATGTTTAGATTAGTGTGTGTGAGCTGTTTACTACCAAGCAGCATCACTCTCTCTTTTGTCTAATTTGCCTCGGCTCATTTTGTCCCCTGCCTGTTCCCGTCCCTGTTAGAGCTGAGGTCTGTTAGCACACTGTGGAGAAGGTGCTACTCCTTATTAACTGTGACATGACATTATGACATCATTAGATTAATTCATTTCCTTCGTCATGACGCCCCAAATAATTATACAGCTGGTGTGATAGTCCTCAGATAACGACGCATGTCATCCCCATTTCACTCTCTTGGTGTAATTAAATATGGTGGAGTTTGTAGAAGAGTGTTGTTTTTTTCAGTGACATCACTTGAGCTAGTTGTATTTGTCTTGAGTTACTCCCTACAAAACAAATTAAAGACATATTTTGATGTATTTTTGTGCATTTTTGTGCATCTGCAATCAAAACCACAAATATTTCCTTACTGGACCCCTGTGTGAACTAATCCCTCTATTGTCTATAGATTGATTTTCTTCAAGGTGCTTGACTTCAGTCTTACATGAGCTTCATTAAATTGTTTTTGTGCAACGCAATAAGTTTATTATCATCTCAATATCCACGTGTGTAACTGAAATTTCGCAAAAGATGGTAATAAATAAACTAGAAACACAAACCCCACAGCCCTAAATGCCTTTATTTGATTTTAAAGAAGGGGACTGAAATGTTAGAACACACTGTTGTAAAGGTTGTAATGACAGAAGTAAAAAGTGGGTTGAGGAGTAGAAAACACAGGTTTTTCTCAACTGATATTGTTTTTGTGACTTCCCAAAATAAAATTGAACGTTAATATTTTTCTGTTACTGTGCATTTCTAGGTTTAACCTCATTTACAAGGAGAAAATGTTAAAGACAAGCCATCATAAGTTAATTAACTACATAGAGTATATGTTCAATAAATTTAGGTCGGGGAGTGGTGGCACTATTGGAAGGTTGTAGGCTTGACTCCTCGGACCGACAACATCAAATGTGGCACCCACACCTGTCATTTGCCACAGTTGCCCCACTCTGGGCCCTTGAGCAAGGCCCTTAACATCCACCATCTGCTCCCATGGGTGCCTCAGATGGCAGCTCTCTGCTCCACACAGAGGGCTGTGGTAGCTCAGTGGTCTGTGGTTGCATCAGGAAGGGCATCCGGCGTAAAAATAATCGGCAAATCTTCGTGTGAGCTAGTTCGCTCTGAAAACCCCCTGAAGAAGGAGCAGCCAAAAGAAGAAGGAAAATAAATTCAAGTATTAAAAATGACATATTGAAAACTTGTATCTTCAAAAATGCAACTTTAAAATAAACTGCATTGTCACAAGCTCTTTTAAACTCTTTCCATTGGATAATAGCAATTATAAAACATGCACCCACAGATTGATATGAAGGGGTTCACAAGAGTAAACTAGAAAGTTCATCGAGAAACTTTGACAGCGACTGCCATGTTGGGGACATTTTAAAATGTTTATTTGACAGCATTTGTGAAGTTGAACTCAGAATGTTCGTCACTGTCAGGTACCACCACACCGAATTTCAGCTCAATATATTTTAAAACAGCTGATTTATTGTCTTTTTCCCTTTTAACTTGGGCGGCTGTCTTAGATTTTTAATTTGCATTAGGAATGTATAACAACAATTCAGTTCAATTCAGTTTATTTATACAGCACCAAGTCACAACAAAAGTCATCTCAGGGCACTGAACAAAAACATTTATATAATTATATATATTAAAAAAATCTGTTAAAAATGTTATTTGTTAATAATGTTGATAGTAATATTGGGGGCAAAGATGGTGTAGGGGCAGGGCAGCCAACTCAGGACCCAAAGGTTCTGGGTTCAATTCCCAGTCATTGCACATCTCGTGGTGCCCCTGAGCAGGACACCCCATCACCCAGGCGCCCCCCACAGCCGCCCACCACCCCACCCGGCAGTGGATGGGCCTAAAGCAGAGAGCCAATCCCATTATATTGTAGCAGAGTACAGTTTACTGTCTGGATTTTTTAATACTTCAGTCCATGCGATAGTGATTAAAAATACATTTTAGCACTCCCAGTGTTCACGTCATCCCATTTACTACAGTTTACAGGTATTTTATGACAGTCAGTTTGTGAACATTGCACTCACAAGCTTGACTGTCACAGAGTTGGTTTATGCAACAGCGGTATCTTTTTGCACGCTATTTCATCTGCAGCACATCATGCAGAAATAAACCTTATCTCAGCTGGACATCTTTGCTACTATTTGCAGACAACGAATGAGTAATCAGTTCATGAGTAATCACGATGAGCCATCAGGTAATAATGCAATTACTTGTATGCATGGTTTTGTTTATCCGTCTGTTGGAAAAACATTTCAGGAATTTCTCGACAGATTTTAATGAAATTTTCAGAAACCGGTCACTGGATGTACATCTATCTTTGGAGTTAACCCTATTCTACTTTGTAGATGACTGCCCCAACTAACTAATCTTATAAAATACAAAAAGAACCAAAAGACAACTTTGCAGATTCCTTGCTTCCTTCAGCTGCTCCCACCTGTAGGGGATGCCACACTAAGGAAGTTGTAATAAAGGTTAGGCAAGTTCTTTACACTGGATGTCCTTCCTGATGCAACCTGGGCTCAAACCTACAGCCTCAGGATTTACAGGAAGGTGGCACTATTATGGATACTGAGCTCAAATTTGGTGTGTTAGTAGCTCGACAAATGGCTAAGAGTAGTAAGCCCACAAAAAAGGGGGGTATGCTGATTTCCCCCCGTCAGTGATGTGAATAACGAATGTAGTTTTTTATCTGGATTGAAATTAAAGGAGGAATATAAGTACATTTTAATGGTTTTTTTGGTGCAAGATATTCAACTGGGTAGGAGTTACACTAGGTATAACAAAAACAAAGGTAGTAATTTTTTTTTTCTTGTTTAAGGCAGCACAGAGTGATGGATCCTGATGAGAGGAGGGAGCAATTTTATCCACCACTGGGTGCAATGGTGAAATCAGTGGGTGGCTAATGGTGGTATTAGCCTTCATAGATTAATCTTCAACAACCCCGTTATTTGAAGGGGGGGAAAAAACAAAACAACTGTACAGGCAACGAGCAGCTGAGATGTTTGTCTCTCTCCTCTGCCCTGCTCCAAAACTGCATGTGGCTTTTTATATATACTATGTATCCAGACCATAACTTTAATTAAACATTTATGCACAATTCAGCCAAAAGCCACTTAAGTACAATAAACTAAAAATCTGTTTTGTTTAACTTGAATGGTTGAACTTGGGTTAATTTCAGAAACTACAAAAGTACGGTAATTAAAAAATTTGGCACTAAAATATTCTATTATTAACAAATATTATTCTGGCCCCCAAATTAAACATTTTAGAGAAAATCTTTTAAACCAACAATGTAACTAACGTGTATTGACTTCCCTTATATCTGGATGTAAACTTTGGACTGTAGCACCCAGTAAGTGTTATATAACACGTTTAGATTGAAATGGTCTCTTACGTAACCAGTTTTACAGCACTGGTTTGTTTAGGAGTCCAGGTAAACTTCCAGATGTACGCATTACAAATTGAAAAAATAAAAAATAAAAAAGACTCTCAAACACAGACATATATTCTGAGGCTAAGTTCTGATAAGACTAATTAAAAACACTAGCTTAGAAAATTTTGATCAGAAAATGTACTTGTTGTACAATGGCTGCATTTTTGTAAGTGAAAGGACTGCAGTGGTGACTATCAGCTGTGTGCACAGCCTAAGGTTTTCACTTGTTGTCATTATGCTTTCTGTTTTACTTTCTTCCACGCAAATACAAGTGTCAGGCCAACGGTTAGTAAAGTGTCATAAAAAGCTATTAGAAAGAACAATTTCTTTATATTAGACAAGCTCACAAATATTTATAAATGCTGAAACATACTGCTACATCTGATAATTGTGACAGGCGGTACATAAACCTTGTTTGTAGTATTTTAATCACACAAACAAAAACAGAGAATCAATATTTAGCTTGTTTGGTAATGAACACAGACCGTCTGCAAAAGACATACTGGCAAAAATTATTTCAATTCATCGAGGGCAAACTTTGATTTAATAACAGACTCCCACCAAACATTTATTCCCTCTCTTTGGGAACAGTTGTTAAGTCGACGGTCAGGGAATTGACTTTAAACTTTAAAAGCCTCTTTCCATCCTCCAGGTAATAACTGGTGGCATGATATGAGTCATTAATCAGCCCTGACAGGTCCAGAATAGTTAAAGTGAAAAAAAAAAAAAAAAATGGAAACGCGCCACTAACCACTACTTATCTGAGGGGAGTGTCTGGAGTCAAGACTTAAGCAGAGATAAAGAGTCTCTAGACTGACACCCTGAAACTTGGTGACGTGATACAAAGGATCAATGACAGTGACGCTTTAGTCACAAAGGACACAAAGATAACTGGAGAAGCTTTAGTTCAGTGATGAGAACGAATTTCATGGTGTTAAAAAAGAAAGATCAACCATACAAGAGGTCTTTTGAAAAATGACCTTGAGGCAAAGACGGTCTGATAACCATGGTCAAAGCTATACACTAAGGCAAGTTTTGAAAATTGAATGAATATTATTCAAGCACAAAAATGAAGCATTATACAAAAGATGTGGTATTATAGAAATGTCCACATTATTAGCATAGAAAGATATATAAATATTTAGTGAATAGATTGTGCAATTCATACTTTGACTTTAATTGCATAAAGTTAAAGACCATTTGTAAGCCCTCATAAGATGATCATACACACAATAACTATAACAGTTACTTACCAGTCACTGCTTAGGAGATGCAAAAGAGCCTAACACTGGTAAAGGAAAAAAGAAGACAGGGCAAAACACAGCAGCTTTTGACCTCTGGATGTGGCCTTTGTGAATATTTCACAACTTGTGCTCAGTTTTGAATGATGAATCTGTAAACGGTAGAGACAGCTTTAGGCATCTGAATCTTTAAGCAGAGGAAACCGTCTGACTGGGTTTCAGTTGACATAGGTAGTAAAAAGGCAAAACAAGAACTCAACATAAGTCCCCAAATCAGAGAAGAAGGGGGAAAAAGATGACACAAGCACAGCTTGTGTCACAGCTGTCTCTGCTGTAATGATCTAAAGTTCCAGTAGGTACCCGAAGCTGGAGGGCCAGAGAAGTGCTGACACAGTGCTGCCATCAGCTAGAAGGATGTAAAAAAAAAAAAAAAAAAGTTTCACTTCCTGTTTCAACAAAAAAATCAACCCTGAAAGCAAATTGTTTAAAAAAAAAAAAAAAAAAAAATTGGGAAACATTTTAGGAATCTTATAATAAATTTCTCCAGAGGTGCTACTTGTGTGCACACTATTCTTTCCAAGGCCAGGTTACCATGTGCGGTCTTATCTAGGCCTCGTTAAAATTAGGTTACTGAGCATATGCTACAGATTTCCATGGCAACAGGAATGGGGAAATCTGGAATCATGTCAGCTGCAGAGCCAACAGGCTAAATTTTGTGCTGCATAACGATGCCGTTTTCCAACGAAAGCCACGCTGGGAGACAATGCCTGTATGCCAAATCCATTTATGATGCCCTGACGTAGCCCCATCTTCATCAGACAGGTAATTGTGAGGGAGGACATGTTGAAATAATTCAAACATAAACACGGTCACTGACCATGCTTGTCAAGGCCATGCAAACCCTTTTTAATCCAATTAACAAGGAGGGGAGCCAGTCTAATGGAGCTGTGATAACTGTCACCATCCATCAAGTTGGGACAGCAAAGACAAGAAGATTGACTGTGAAGAACAAGCACCAATTGGACTTTAAAACCTCAAGAACCCCAAAGCACTAAGCACTTCAAAAACACAAGCAGTGTTGCTGAAAAAAAGGAAGGCATGTTCACTCAACACATGTTGAACTTCACTTAGTAAGTTCATCAGGGTTGAGACCAAAACTCCAAAAAAAAGCACTGCAGCTCACACAAGAACAGTTCAATGTCCAAGACGGTGACGAGAATAAACTTTCACAGGTGAACTTAAGGCCAGGATGCACAAACACGTACCAGAGTCCAAAAACAAAAAAGATTGCAAAGACAGGACTGCCTATACAGTGCTCAAAGTTAAACAAAGACAACAGGAAAAATGTCTTATGAGACAATTTATGAGAGAGAGAAAACTAGATGAGAACAGCTGAAAATATGCTGGGCTCATAGTGTTCTGTTGTTTCCATATTTCATGCTTTGTCACAGCTCAGCAAAGCTTGCCTAACTTTGTTAGCCTCACACAGCAGTGTGTGTATGTGTGCATGAGATGGTTAGTTATTGTGTAAGTAAGAAAGACTGAGTGGGGGAAGATGAGAAAACATGATTCAAGTGCTACAACATAGTCGTTGTAAAACATCTGATGCAGTATGCTATGTATAAGTGATATCCCATGCTTTAAAGAAATAGCCAGAGTGGAGTGTAATGTATATAAATGTGTTTGCGGGCTAAGATGACTCAGGATGTAGTCTGACAGATCCATGCTTGGAGTTAAGCACAATCATTTACACACATTTAAACACTGAGCTAAATAAAACAAAACCTGTCAGTAGTTAAAAAAAAAAAAAAAAAAAAAAAAAAATCTGAATAGGAAGTAAAAGCCAACACAGCCCGAACTGTTAAATGAAGAGCAACTGCGAGGAGGGCAACGACAGCAAGTCAGCAGGAATCAAGAAAGATGAAAGCCCGACAGGAGACCGCGGCTGAATAAATAATGACATCCATTGTGGGGAAATGTGATCGGGCTCTCTGAAAATCAATAACTAACAACCAGACCATGATGCCTTGAGTGACTCAGCAACAACTTCAATACACTTCAGGCGGTCAATATCAACTGTGTGTTCTCATTCTGGGAGACACAACCCACAGAAAGAAAGAGATGGGAAAGCAGAAAATGCTTCTAAACAAGTTTTTATCAGGGTTGTAAAGAGGATCATATGTTAGAGGAAAGTCGGTCAGCTGACTACAATTCAGAACGATGGATTATTGCTGCATTGGATTTATTGGTGACACAATCTTATAAGGCAGTGACATTTCTGACTGACTCAGAAGCTCAGTCAATATTATGATTCACTTCTAAATAATCAGTTCTGACAATTTTACAATCACTAACCTGCTGAGTACGATCTTGAAAAAAAAAAAAACAACAACTTGCAGAACGATAAACACTAACTCTAAAGAGGCATGCTACCAGAGTAGCAAATAAAGGTCTTTCATTCCTTGAAGGAACACATCTCCTGCAGCCTTTCCTTTCAGGCCAGAGCTCAGACTAAAATAACAGTAGCTTGACAAATGACACTGTTGTAGCCATTTTGGTCAAACCTTGAAAACAACATGTGCAATGTCACGTGGTTTTGCAAAGTGTCATGCTCAGAGTGTGTTGAAAATCCCTCTCGAACTCTAGTTCGATATCTTTAAATTTTACTAAGTAATAGTTATTTTGTGCTGGCTAAAACTGATCAGTTGAATTGGACTGACTGCAAACGATAAGCTGTGATAAATATCCAAAAGTTCCTTCAAAAAATGTCCAATAGTTTATGAGATACTTTGACTGAAAGAGTTAAAGCTATATTTTTAAACAAAGTTCTTGCAGAGTAGTGAGCAATGTGTTGTGAATGACTCTATCATATCCAGTTTTGATGCAACAGCTGTAAAATGGACTAAATTATTGCCATTTTTGTGTTTTCTAAAGTCAGCTGGCACTGGTGGACATTGTGAATTGAGTTGACACCAAAATTGTAATCAGTTGAATTAATATTTTAATCCAGTGGTTTATGAGATATTTTGTTAGACAGAGGTGACTCCAAGTTAATGCCAACGTTTTAAACAAAACTCTTGCACTATTTGTTCATACCCAGAATGTGTGATGGGAATCCATCTCAGCTACCACCCCTCCCAGTTTGACTGATTTCTGTAAAACTGACTTGAGGTGTTGCAGTTTCTGTCTTTTTAACGTCCACTGTAGCAGATACATTGAACAGAGCCGATCGCAAAAATGAATAGCAAATTATTGATTATTATATCATTAGATACATTGATAATGGACAGACACAGGCAAAAAAAAAAAAAAAACCATTATCACCCATTTCAGTGGCGGGCAACAAATAATCCACCTTGTAATCAGATTTTCAAACAATCAAATGTAAAAACAGGTCACAAAGCTTGAAAAATAAAAACCCATTTCGTGATTACCTCTGGTTTTATTGTTATAAGACTTACAAAGGTTAGGTTCGTCTATTCAAGCAAGCAATTCACTCAGAGCTAAAACTGTAGCTTAAACTGTGCAGCTGAGTGGGGAGAAGGTGGGATTTTTTTGTTTTTTTTTTAATCCAGCTTAGACAGATTTTGGGTGCATCATGGCCAAACATCAAAATGCAGGGTTTGATTAGATAAGCTCTTGTAAAGCAATGGATGTGATCCATGGCAGGAAAGTTACTGAATCCCTCAGCCAGAAAGCTGCTCTAAAAGATTATCAGATAACATGTTTCTGAAAAGAACAACTCGCATCAACAGACCCCTTTGCAACAAAATCGAAATAATAAAGTTGAAGAACAAATTCTACGGTGTGCATTTGCATTTAGACGTTTCCATCAACCCAGAATTTGCAACAGCACAAGGCCAGCGCTGGTCTTGGACGCCTGGCTCTTACCTGCGCTCTCGGTGAGGCAGTGGGTGCTGCTGCTGCCGCGTGATGAAGGTGGTACCCCACATGGGACTGCTGTGGCTGTTCCTGAGCCAGCCCACAGTGGGTGGTGATGATGAGTAGGGGGTGCTCCTGAAACCATGGTCCGACTCTGTCTCTGCGGCGAGCGATGAGGCTGAGCTCCCCATTGCCAGAGAGATAAGAAAGTAGTCTCTAAATGCTCTCTGATAAGTGGATCGATTGGATTTGTTTTCCCTGCAACACGAAGCTGAACAGGGATCCAGCGTTGCAATGGACGACAAAAAGTAAAGCTTTCCAGAGAACCCAGGATATTAAAAATGTGTATATCCAGATCAAACTGAGTATCCCCTACTGCCAAGTTGGAGCACAGAGCACTGATCCTAATGCAGCAGCTGGTTTAAGATGAGTAAAACTGTAATTTTTCTAAAACAAAGTCTTGTAATTCTCTTGCAACATTTGGCAGCAAAGCCACTTGTAATTCCATGCATGTTTTTTCTGTCACATCTGCCCATGTCTGACTCCGTTTGCTTCTGCACATGCTCAAAAGATCAGCAAAAGCTCTAAAGTCTGGGTTTATTGTTGCGTTTGTTGTGTTCGAACACTGCAAACTCTACACCTCCAGGCCATCTTTGACATCAAAACAAAATCGCAAATTAATACAGATCTGGTCACACAAAATAAAAATAAAAAAAAATCCTAAAAGTTATTTACAACACGGGCACTGAAGGGATGCAATGTACTGCGTTTCAAGGGAGGGGTTTTGGCAAAACGACAAGCATGCAAGTCTCCAAGTTTCCTCTTTCAGACATCCAGTATAACTAACAGCTGTTGTGAAGGTTTACTGTAAAACATTGCAGCTGCATTTTTCCCACAGGAGAAATCTTCATGTCTGATTAGGTGGGGGCTTACTTAAGATAAGATCATTTCTGGTGTGCAGAACTCCACAAAATGACTCACTAACACGCACACAAATCAGTTGAAACAGGATGAAGATGTTCCACAAGAACTAAAATCTCCCAAGCAGGACTGCTGTGTGTCATGCTGTTGTGCTCTGCTAGCACAAAAACAAGGAGATGATCCTCGCTGTCTGAGATCCACAGCTTAATTTATGTCTGATCCCACTGCCAAAAGCCCACCAGTCCAGTTTATCAAATTGGGTTTATGCGGACTTGTCTGCCTGTCATGGCAAGTCTCTGCAGGCTGAAGCAGCTGAGGGGAAAAGCATGTGTCAATGCAGCTAAACTATGAGGGAGGAGAAACTTCAAGGCATGCATTTCCAACAGGAGCTTGATAAAAATAAATAAATAAATAAAAGAAAGCAGTGTTTTTATCTGGTGATTAAAAAATCAGCTTCTCTCGGGCTAGTTTACTATCTCAGGTCAATTATCACAAAAAAACCCTCTTTGTTGTTCATTGAGCCCATTAGCAGCAGTGCGACCATTATTTGTTTAAACAACGTGACGTGTCCACACAGCGGTCCAAAGGCCAGGGAGTGTGCTGCACAAAAGGTGATATCCAGAGGTAAAAAAAAAAAAAAAAAGGTTCAGTTCAAGAAGCAGTCGCAAATGTCATCTTCTGCCGGCTCCATTCCTGCCTGCACAGCTCACGTTTCAAAGCGCTGTGTTGTCTTTTCTCAGGAAACATCCTCCGCTCCGGTCCCGGCTGCTGTCTCTGTCGCCTCGCATCACAGTTTAACACCGCTCCATCCCATAATGCTCCCAACTACTCGGTCCGTTATGGTTCCATTATATGCTCTCAGCCACCCGGTCTCTTGTTATAACATGTTCCCCACTCCCAATCTTTTTTTTTTTTTTTCTTCCCCTCCCTCACTGAGCCTGAGAGCAGCGGACGAGGATGCACAATCTCCTCCAGCGGATTAGCAGAGTGTCAGCACAGCGCATGCGCACTGGCCTTGGCAGAGGAGAAAAGCAGGGGAGGCTGCGTTCAAGAGATTTAGACAAAAAAAAGGCTGAACACAGGCTGAGCTGAAGAGGTCTTACTCATTAATGTGAATGGGATCATAAAGTAATGAATTAGTGATGGATGAGAGAAAAACAAATTCTGCACGTGTCCATGTGTTCTATAAAGAAGCTAAAGTGAATGGCCACTGCTTAGAGGAAGGCAGTGAAGGGTTAAACAGAGAAGACACTCATCACTGCTCAACTGTCACTGCACATTACTCAGATAAGCCATCAAAGTTTTCCCCTCTCCTCTCTTCCACTTCAAATAACTTTCCTGGCCTCATTCTCGGTCTCTTCTTCTTGCATGAAGACAGTAGCAAAAATGAGCCTTAGACCCAAATTATGAGGTCTTTCTCTGATTTTATATTTTCTATGCTTAAAAAAAAACAAGGAAGCAGTGAGTCAGCTCTTAAGCATTACCAACTCATGCTTACTCATTTACCAAGACATCTGCTTGAGAAGCGTGAGTGTGATCTGTACCGAAACCCAGGCGGTGCTAACGAAATTAACTGTAAAAAAAGACCCAACTGGTTTGCCTGGAATACAAGTAAGTTGCAGAGAACTGTGTGTTGAGCAAGGCTGCTGATGTACAGGGGTTTACAATTATAGATCATAACCCATACCGGACGAACTGGTTATCGCACGGGTGATGATGCTTTTATCACTTGTTCGTTTGTCTATACCAGGGGTCTGCAACCTTTACGATCAAAAGAGCCATTTATTTCTGCCTTTTTGTTCACTACATTAAACGTGTCCGGAGCCACAATACCTGCTACAACTGGGATTCTCAACTGGTGGCCCATGGACCACTTTAGGTTTGCTGAAGTGTACTTTTCTGGACAGTAGGGGTGATTTTATATAACCAAATATATCTAATGATTTTTAACATTTATTGATATTTTTTACATGTTGACAAAATAAAATACAAGATTCTTCTAAAGAAGGAAAAAACAATTTAGTTTTTAGCTCAATTTCTCAAAACTACGACAAACTATTGTTACTATGTGATTTTTTTAATTGTAGAAAAATTAAGAATCTTACATTGAAGAATTAAAGCGTAAAGTGAAAGTGAGTATGTTTTAATCCGTGCGATGTTTCTAATATTCACATATTTGCAAAATGAATGAATAAAAATACAGGAAAACTGCTACAACTTGCTTTTTTAATTGTTTTAACAACCAATAAAATTCAGTTTTATGTCATTTTTGGTCAAAGCTTGAAAGAGCCGCTGAAGCAGGACCAAAGAGCCGCATGTGGCTCCAGAGCCGCAGGTTGCAGACCCCTGGTCTAGCCATTGAAAGTGACAGGTGGTCTTCTATACCTACAGATGAGCAGCTCTGTCGTTCTGTAAACATGCTCTTGGAATTGAAGCTGTTAAAGATGACAACCACATCCTTTTTGTCTACTATCTGTATGATACTATACAGATTTTTTTTTTTTTTTTTTTTGCATGAAATACTAATTCTTTTGTCAGCCGAATGTCTGTGACTGAAAAGTCTTGGTTACTTGGAGCATACAACTCAGTGCTTTCAAATCTAGAAATGCATACATTTGTATATTTCATCTGTGCAAATTTAAATTGTATGCACAGCAACAAAGCTGTGATAGTCTCATGCTGTGACAAACACTTGGATGTGTATGCCCTAATGAACTATTATGTATTTTTTTGTGGAACTGTGGTCTGACTACTCTTGACTTGACTTGAATGTGTAGAGTTTTTCAGATGATAGGTGTAGATAAGGTGAGCAACCTGAGTGTCAAATGACCTCTCGGTTGGATTTAATCCATTATGTGGCTTCTGGTGGTAATGGCTGGTGCTTCGAATCAGTGAGCATGAATACATGTATTCACAATGTTTGTCGGTGCAATATTACATATTTTTAGAATGATTTAAAACTAAATTTATCCCAATTTATATGTATTGTTCTGAAATAGTTTTGGAGAATTATCTATAATCAAATTTAAAACTCCATTTTATTTGAGTTTTAAGGTCCCAAAGTCAAAAAAGGACGGTGGATATATTTGTTATACAACAGAAATATTTGTTACATTATGTCATTTTTATTCTAACAAATGGCAATAAAATAAACAGTAGAAGTCCAAACTGGAACCATTTAACGTAACCAGTTATTGCCCGAAATATGTGCAGCACAAGCTGAAAAGAAATCTCCTGACTTTAATATTTTACAGCCACTTGTCCAAACATACTTACATACCTGTTTACCATGTCTCTGCAGAATGCTTCATTCTGACAGGGCTCACTGGCACACTCATCGACATCCACCTCGCAGTCGGTGCCATTGAATCCAGGTGGACACTCACAAAAGTACATGCCAATCAAATCATGGCAGGTCGCTCCGTTCTGGCAGGGATTGGACTCACACTCATCTAAATCAGTTTGACAGTTGACTCCTAAAAATAATGAGGAATATCTGACATTTAGTTGGAAATCATTGTGAGTAATAAAATAATAAAGCATGTAACTGAGATTCTCAAATCACAATCAGAGGATTGATCATGTTTTTGTAAGTAAATGTTAAGGTTGAATGTGGCCGAGGAAGGTTTGGATGGTTGAGTGATGAGTCAGAGAGTCGGTGGTTCAATCCCAGCTTCCTCCTCCACATGTCAACGTGTGGGTAAGACACTGAACCCCAAGGATGAATGGGACTTATAGTAAAAGGACTTTGAGGGGTCAGAAAGTCTAGAAAACGCTACAAATACATGGTGGTAATTTACAGCAGACTTCTAATTTTCTTCAGTTGGCCAACTGGAGACTAGGCCGTACAGTTCAGTGACTGGGAGAGTACCAGAAACCATTGACTAAAGGTTGTTGGACTTCATACATAATCCTGAAAGTAGATGTCAGAATTGTTTCCAGTGTACATGTTTTAAACCCCTCCATGAACACAAAGACAACATTTTCCTTATCAAATACAAAAATGGTAAACGGACTGTACCAACAAAGTTCATGCTCAATAATCCAGGTACAGTATATAATCTAACAATTTTCAGTCAGGTCATCTGAAGGAAGAGGAAGAGGGCTGGCACCGGAGGAGGGGGCGTGCCACAGAGACCATCTTAGCACCAACATAACTGGTGTGTTCCACTTTGGAGTAAGCTGTTGGGGGAAGAATCAGTTTTG
>JARVGQ010000610.1:14737974-14748003 GCA_031762355.1 Hypsolebias martinsi | reverse complement strand
GACCCTGTGTACATAATCTTGTTCCACCACATGTACCACATGAGATGCGAATGACAAATAAATCTCTCTGACTCTGACTAAAATTTGATAACACATCATGCATACAAGATTTGAACACAATGGTTATGGCCTCCTCACTTCTCTACAGATAATCTTGAGCTAAAAAGCTGGCTTGAAATGTGTTGTGCAGTTCCTTTAAGATATGCTAAATCTTTAATTTTAGACTGATTTTTCTACTTGTGATTTCAACAGGAAAATAAAAGGTGAACAGACAGAGCAGACCGAGCTCCTTATAAACAATTTAAACAAACATTTTGAAGATGGCCTGCTCCGGAGAAGGTTATGGTAATCTACTTAAGTCTCGAAAAATTTGCTTTGTGTCCCTGGAAAACTATACAGCTGCAGCTCAACCCAACTAACCCTTCTAATGTGCTGGGGAAGAATAAAGCAAGATGACCATAAACAAACCAGGAAGAGAAAAAAAAAGACACACACAAATCAATGCAATGAACAATCTTTTTATGGAAAACGCAATCCCTGTATTTCCCCCCCGCAGTGTAAAGGTGCTCTGCTTCACTGTTAAACTTCTCTGATCAGCTAGAGAATTTCAAGCAGACCCAATTCTTTCAAAAAGTGGGTTTTCTGAGGCAGTGGGGTCAAAGAGCTCCATCAGTAGCTTTGTGTATTGTATTTGCAAGAACAAACAGTTCTTTAGTGGAGCTCCTGAACATGAATACCTCCAAACAGTTAAAACGCTGCCATGGTTACTAAACAGAGAGGGAACGTGACATTAGGTGAGTTGTTTGTTAAAACAGTAATTTGTTACTGTGACAGTGAATGGTTGTATGAGCACCTAAGCATGTACTGTATGTAAGGGTAGTTCAACATCTTTCACTGCATCTTCCTCACACAAACTGGTCAGGGCTGACAAAAGCTGTGAAGAACGTTATGGACTCTGGCAAGATCAGCAGTAATTCTCTAAGGGTGGACAGTTTTAAGATTGGTTATCATATCTTAGGGGGTACAATGACACCAAATTTAAATTAAATAATTATATGTAATGAGGTTACATGAAAGTTAGTGTTGGTAATTCAAAGGACTTACTGTATTTTGCACCATATAAGTCATGTTTTTTTGCATGATTTGCATGCCCTGTGACTTATAAACCAAAACGACGTATTTATGGATTTTTTTTCCCATATTTATAAACCAGTTTTGGCTGAGATATAACCGTTTTCATTCATTCTGACATTGAAAATATTGAACACTACCATTTTCATCCACTCGAGTAGTATGGCATGCCGTTGTGTCATGTAATAGGTAAAAGTGGCTATTAATGGCACGATCAACTTGCCATAGCCTGCCACCTTCGTCCAGCTTGCTTGGAGCAACTATCAAATCAGCTTCATTTCGCTGCAGCACCCCGGCAAAATGCAGTTAATTTGACCATTGAAGTGCATTTATTAAGTAAAAGTTCAACTGAGACACACCTTTGCTATGACATTGAGCAAACAAATAATTGTTTTAGGTGCTTATCTTGTTAAATTTCGAAGAAATGCGCAGCATTCCTCCTTCCTGATTTCCTCCCTGTCTGCGCATTCCCAGAGCACCGAGGCAGCAAATACATTTGAAATGCAGCTGATTTGACCGTTAGTGCATTTATTAAGCAAAAGTTAGACTGAGACACACCTTTACTATAATTTTTAGGTGTCTTTCTTGTTAAATTCCTGTTAAAGTCCTCTCGTGCACAATCCCGCAGCCACCATTTGGCAGCCAATAGATTTTTGGCACAACACCGGCCCACATTTCCGGGTTGTCAGCGGTGATGCATAGTAGATGTGACGTATATGGCAAAGCGATGTATTTGTGAATTTTCCACTTTATTAGACACATTTGGACTGATGCGATTTATAGGGCGGTGCAACATGTACACCCGAAAATACGGTGCAAACCAGCTATTTTTTTTCTGTTAGAAATAAGAAAAATAATAGTGAGATACTTTAACATTTTGCTTTTTAGCACTTTAAAACATGCCGTTTTGTACCTACAATTTACAATTTTGTATAAACAATGATTATCATTTGTTCACAGTGCTTTTTGTAAGTATGTGTTACTTTTATTGTAGTACCTCAAGGTCATAAACATTTGTTTTATTTTTGCATTTGTGCACTCAAGTTTTAGACATCTTGCTTATAGCTGTCCTACGGGCAAACTATCTTAATAAAAAGACACAAGTTTTAATGAGATCTGTTTGACTTCCTGCCAGATATACTTTGCTGTTTGAAAGGCTCAAAATGACCATGTCATGAAAATAAAATTTTACATAAGACTTTAAAACAAGACTGCATTGAAAGTTTTCGTTTTTATACATCTAAGTCTCTGCCCATCTCATGCTAAGAGCACAACAGTTTAGCCAACACTGAATTTAGAAAACTACACAATTTGTCAACCTAATTAAATTATTTTCTGAACATTTGTTCATTACTGAGATCCTCTTAATGATTTTATGAGAGGATGAGCGAGTTTATCATTAAAGTTCTAGACTTCATTACCTCAGGACAACATCTCTATAAAATTTAATGACAGTCTATCCAACACTAGTTGAGTTACTTCCCTCTAGATTAATGGTGACTTTACAGCCCTACAAAGGGAAAGTGTAGCCGTCTTTAAATCATGCATCCCCTTTAGGTACAATGAAGACAAATATTTGGGCAGATTTAAATTTAGATCAAATCTATTTGGGTAAAAGTTAATTAAAATGTACCTCCCATAAAAATCCTGCACCTCACTTAAACTACCAACCTCTTGATTTGAGACCAAAAAGATGCTGAAATCTAAGCATCTCCTGTAGAGTTTGTCTCTTTACACAGATAGTGATATACGACCCGGTAGTAACTTTTTTGTGAACTTAGAGTAAGGGGCCTAGCTGGTGTAGAGCACTTGTCAAACTCAAGGCCCGGGGTCCAAATGTGGCCCTCGTTGACATATTTTCTGGCCCCCAAGATAATATGTTAAACGTAAAACACTTTCATCACTTGAATTATTTTCAGTAATCGTTGATTATGATGTCAGTAGTGCAACAGAGAACGTCAAATGAGACCAATCACACTCTTGTTGAAGAACCTGCAACCAAGAAAAGAAGTTGGATATTTAACTTGAGTTAATGTAGTTTCTGAAATTGGCCCTTAGTTTGAAATAGGTTTTAATTTTGGCCCCCTTTTGTAAGTGAGTTTTACACCCCTGGTGTAGAGGTAGGGCAGCCGACTTGGGACTAGAAAGTAGCAGTTTGACTCCCAGCCATACCTGCATGTCGTGATGTCCCTGAACAAGACACCCAATCCCTAACTGCTCCCTGGGTGCTTACATAGCCGCCCACTGCTCCACCTAGGTGTATCTTAGGTGTGAGGGGTTAAATGCAGAGAGCTAATTCCATCATTGTATGGGAACATACAATGATGTCATTACATAGCACCAGTGGTGTAGTGTGCACGATACGCAGATATACAGAATAAAACCACTAGAAAAGCTTAAGAATTTCAGTATACCCACTTAAAAGTGCCCAATGATACATGACATATCATTAGACATGTGTCATTGATATGTTAAATGGCAGTTAAATGCATCATTAACAATCTGTCTGTATGCAAAGCTTGTTTATTACATTCACTTATCCAGCAAATTATTGTATAATTAATACTTCTGTAATTACTACTTAATACTTGAACATGTTTTGCTTTGATACTGTTTTATAAATTCTATAACATGTTGTAATACAAGCCAACTGCTGTACATTTATTGTTCATTTATTCAAACATAAGCATCAGCAAAGTTTGGAAATGTTCAATATGCCTAAAAATCTAAATAAATTGACAATTTCATTGTACTAACTGGTGTACTTTGGTTTCTAAGCACAGTATACGGACCAACCGCTGTAAAGTTAGTTTTATGATGGGCGTTGGACATTCACGCTCCGTGGCTTCAGCGATGTCCAATGTCCAACGTAAAACTAACTTTACTGCGGTATATCCACGACATAAATGTAGACTATACCACTGCATAGCACTTACTTATTTTAAGGGAAAGAAGCTGAGGCATGAGGTGGTAAATGAACAGACACAGGTATGTATCCAAAGCTTCTTGCTTTAGTCTAATAAATTTGTTGTGTGTTTATTGGATCTCATGGTCTGAAGAGGTTTCTTCTTCTAGTTTCACTTCTGTTAAGATTTTTTTGTTAATGTCAGATTTGATTTCGTAAAACTATAAAAAACAAAAAAGAAATGTTCCTCTGAGATGAAACTCACCCGGGATGTCCTGAACGGTTCTCCAAGGGGATTGCCTCATCGTAGTGTGGCTGCTGCGATGATGTTATCAGAGACAGCTGCGTGGGGTGGAGACTTTCAGGGAGCCTAGAACCAGCCAGTTGGCAGCAGATCCACCTGCTTCACATGTGCACTTCTCATCTAAACCCCTCAAAGAAATTCTCTTTGGTCCTTTTTTTGTGTCCATTGCCCCTCCTTGCCCCCATATTCTTTGAAGTCATGATCCAATGTGATTTTATGTATTAGACATCTTATCCAATAGACCTCCTACAGTCATGTTATGTTGTGTTCGACCCACAGATGTGTTTGAAGTTTTCCAACAAACTCTTGTTGTATGTATTGGGTCACAGGTGGTACATATTAGTCGTGTTCAAATGAAAGCAAGCAGCCAGAGATGATCCAAGCAATCAGTCCAGAAGCTGATATATTAACCACATTTATCCAGATCACTGAGAGCTCCTGTTGTTGTGAATGAAAATCAACACCAGTTGTTTGCTTGCACTTAGAAGTAGTGCTAATCTAATTAAAAGTCATAGAAGATGAAGATGAAACCCTATCTAACTTAGTACTAAGAGTTTAGGACTCCTCCTCTATCTAACTGAATGTCACACAGTGTTTTTCATATGATTCATAAAGGAAAATATGCTTTTCTTTGAAGTGAACCAACTCTTTGGAGGTGTTGGCACCGAGACAGGAAACGGTTAAAAGTGTCAGAGTAGAATGGCAGAACTGGGTTATTTTTAGTTTAAAAGTATGAATATTTATTTGAGATCATGGTATCATGAAAAGTTTTCTAGATACGGATATTTCATTCACTATCAAATGTTTCCAGCGGTCCCAGAATTTTTTTACAGAAAAAAGAAAATAAACATGATGTACTGTAATCATTTATCATTGTCCAAAAATTGTGAAACACACTGTACTAGTTTACATTTGTAAAATACAAATTTTTGGTGATCCCTTAAGATATCTCACTGGAATACAACTACTTTCAAACAACATACCATTACATGCAAGGGAGTTTCCAAAATGTCTATAAACGTTCACAAGTGTTCTCAATTTCCTTGTATGAGTTTAAAAAGTGGGCGGCACGGTGGCGCAGTTGGTAGAACTGCTGCCTCTCAATGAGAAAGTTGCCTGATTGAATCCCGGCTGGGGTAGAGCTGTCATTTCTAACCCGAAACTCGGCCCGGACCGACGTGGATTAGGGCCAGGCTGATCTGTTATAATGTGATTAATGGGCAGACCGGGCCGGTCTCTGGCTTTTAATTAGGTCAGGGTCAGCTGCAGTCCAATTATATGATAACATGGCTTGCCATACAGTCGCCAGCCACATGTGGCCATTTCACCGCAAGCTGACTGGCCTTGAAAGAGGTAAAAAGTTCAGTTAAGCTTCAGGTGGGACTGTACTGCCAGGTATTGATCCATTGCCCAAATGCACGTTCATTCTGCCGTTGCACTCAGCGGACGATGCAGCGCGCGACCGACAACCTGAACAGATGAGATCCCAAAGCAGACGTGTCAGCGCTGTCCGTGTGTCTCAGTCATTCAGTAGAATGCAGGCAGAAACGGGTTTTAAAGGTTCTTTTATGGCCATAAAATGACAAACACGCCTCTGCTCCATAACTTCTGCCCTGTTCATTCAGCTGCGCGTCTCCGACCATTAATTAATTTAAAATGTCTGTTTGCTTGTTTGTTTTTTCCTGGTTCGGACCTGTAATTACTGTTAATTTGTCGGGTCATGTGGGGTTTGAAAATTATGACTGCGGGCTGGGGCTGGGTCGAATCAGAATTTTGGGGCCCGAACGCAACTCTAGGCTGGGGGCCATTCGGAGTGGAGTTTGCATGTTCTCTCAGTGCATGTGTGGGTTTTCTTTGGGTATTCCGGTTTCTTCCCACAGACCAAATTCACCCAGGCTAAACTGATTGGTAACTAAATTGTCCTTAGGTTGCCACAAAGAGAGTGAATGGTTGTTTGTCTCATCTGTGTCTGTGTGACCCTGTGATGGACTTGCAATCTGTGCAGGATGTTATTATGCCAAGTGTAAAAAGAGAAGATTTGCATTCTGACAAAAGTTGCAGAAAGTTTAGTTTGCATGGAACAAGACACTGTTTCACTTAAAGGTCAGATCAATTGTTGAGTCTTCTAGTGGACTCACTTGGAGTGATGCCATAAAAGTCTTGATCCGTACACTTTTTATATGGACTCTCCCAAATAAGTTATTGATAGTAGCATGAAACTCAACAAGACACTGTCATGTCATCTGTCCTGACTGCAACAAAAATGTTTTCTGGACAAAAGCGTAGAAATTACTCATTCTAGTGTTTATTAAGTCTGTGTGCCAAAAGGTTCTCAATGACGTTAGACCAGTTTTTATTATTGGGAACTGAGTGGATTGCCAAACTGCCATTTATTTTTAACAATATGTAGTTATCAAAGTGACAGTGTGAGTCATCATGAACAGTTTTATAGATCCAATTTTATTAAAGCCTTATGTGGACTGTTTATGCCTCTTCTTACATAAACCAAAAACAATAAGGTGAATGCTGTGTTGTAGACAAAGTAGTATTAATGAACCTCAATCTAACTTTTTCTTTGGTCTCCAGCAAAAGCTCAGCATGAAGATTAAAAGGCTTTTTGGCTCAGACTGAGAGGATAGATATATGTTGACAATGTAAAGGTCATGGAAATGGAATGGAAGCATAATGTGTGTGAAATAAAGTGAACAATGGATCCTGCGCATTGTTTGCCATCCTTTGTCATTTTCTAAAAATATTCTCAGGAAAAAAAACAGAAGTTATTAAATTTTTGGTCTTGCAGTTCACCTTGCTTTGAACTATTTTTAAATGCTAAACAAACTGTTGTTGAGTTTGGTTGAATTTGAATAAAACCCTAAGGTCATGATATGAGTTCTGGCATCGCTGGCTGTGCTGTTCAGTCCTCCCCTCAATAAGCAAGACTCCTTGATAGAAAAACATGATTGCATTTTGATTAGTCTCCTGTGTGACCACAGTAATATTGTAGTGTGAGCCTCATCAAATGTGTTCCAGGCTTCAATGTGACAAATTATTACATTTCCTAGTTTTAATTTTGAGCAAAATGTTGAACTGGGATATTCTCAGCACAGTGTAGGAGATTAAATGTGCGATTTTTGTTTGTGAAGATGATATTTGAGAAAATTAAGCAGGACGTACATGGCTTTCCCTGAAATCTAATGTTTCCTCTGTGAACTGAATTACAGTTATACTATCAGCTTTATAAACAGCATTTACTTTGAACTTTGTGATCTCTGCTATACCATGTGTAGTTGCATAGTCTTACATGAAGAAAACTTATCTTACTGATATTTGGCTGAGTATATTCTAATTTTTGTCAACAAAATCCAAAGTACGAAAGATGACGCATACTTTGCGTTTTCCCCCCAATAATTCATACGATAAGCTTTGAGACGCTTTAACAGCGCACATCTAATGGATAGTAGATGGTAAGCATATGGTGAGGAAAAATTGTGCAAGTCAAGTTATTTTAAACAACCCAAACAAGCTTTTATTATCAACGTGCAAGACAGTTTAATAATTACTAATATTCTGCCTTTCAGGTCAGAGTCGGGAATCTCCAAATTTACTCATCGTCTCTCTTTGAAAGAACGACCAACTAAGGCAGAGAAGCCTTCCTCAAACAGACCAGCATCCTACAGAAGACGGTCTCTTAGTGTGGACTGGTAAGACTGGAGGACATCTTTTAAAGTGTTGTCTTTATTATTTCTAACCTGGGCGTGTGTTGTCTATTACCACATAATCTCATGAACTACTGGATAGATTTCTAAAAAAGATTCACTGGCTGTACATCTACAACTATTAATTTTTGGAGTCACCCATATGATGCATAAGGTGACATAAAAATGGTTACCACTCAGTCTGATGTACAGATATTGAGCTAAAGTTTGATGTGGTAGTAGCTGAGAGTCATTCACAACACATTCTTCAAGCGCTAACTGATCCCGCATGAGACTGTGCATGATGTTTTCAAGGTTTGTCCAAAACGACAATAACTTTAGCTTTCCCCAACATAAGATGATCTTAATTTAAAAAGGATCTTAGTTTAAAACTCTGGAATGGTATTCTAGCCTCAAATCACATTATCAATCTCAAGTGCAGAAACCAGTGAGTTTATGTTCAAAATTGTGCCTAACACACCCATGAAGCTTTGAGGTTCTCACATTGTAAAGGTTAGAATAAGGCAGGTATGACTCTTAGAACCATTAATCAGGGATTGCTTTGCTTGTCCAAAACCAAACTGAACTTCATACTGTAAGTGCTGTGATGTCTGTTTACAAAGTAAAACCTCTGGCTGATGCAGATTGGGGCTGGTGTTTTGGGTCAGGGGCAGAGTGGGCAGGGTGATGATAGGGTCCTTTTCTGCCTCAGCATCTTGGTTTCATTGAGGAGCGCCAAGTAGCTCTAGTGGCGCCAGCTCATCTTGCTCTTGTAAAGTTCCAGTCTTCAGGCAGCCGATGAAAGGAGCTTGAAAGCTTTCCATCACAAGGCTGCCTTCCCGTCCCCACCCATGGGAATCCTTCTCACTCTCCCCCTTTTTCTTCCTTTTTTTTTTTTTTAACTTGGCCTCAACGCGTTTATCTACCCATTGATCCTGCAGTTCATGCATCTGGTATCCTCCTTGAGCTTCCTTCTATGTGCATTTGGCATTTCCTGTGTTCTTTTCTCGTCATTGGGAACAAAGATCTGGATTTAAAAGAAGACTATGCTTCCTTTGAACTTGACTTTTCTAATAAAACTTCACAGTTTCATTTCCAATCAGTCCTGGGGTTTATAATTACTTTGCACAGACTATAGTAGTTATTCAGTGGGGTTCTTTTGTGGTTTATGGAGCTACAGGTGGGTTTCTCTGAAGTTCTATGAACTCATGCTAGGGTCTGTTGTGAGGTCTTACAAGAGCTTTTGTTGGCCTTATGAGACAAACTGTGTGGTCGCAAACTGACTCAGAGACGTGTGGTCCACCAACTGCGATTTGGTGCTAAGTGTAGGATCCGAGGTGTGAGTGCAGTGTGAGGTCCTTTAACAGCGCTGTGGGTTTTTTTTTTTTTTTTCTCCCAAGTTACAGGAGAGGGGACCTGGCCTTTAAAGTTCAGACCTTGACTGATGTGGCCTGGTTTTAATGGAGCACAGTGGGTAAAATGAACACGCTCATTTACAAGAGGTACAACGGGGAGATCAGCTACGGCTGGAGTTGGACTTTGTGCTGAGTCACTGTTACGTGAGTGTGATTCGTGACTTTTGTGACATGACAAATAATAGACTTTGGGTGGAGATTTGAGGTTTGGGGTTGAGTTAGGCTCCTGGGAGGCAGAACAAGGTTGGTTCAACCCTTAACAAGGCCTGATTAGCTCCTCTGGAATGCTCAGTCATCACTGTGGTCAGAACAAAAGCATGATTGCTTGTAGTATCATCCATAGAAAGTGTTCAGAGTAGAATATTTGACATTCTTAAACATTTATAGCACTTTTTATTGTTTGTCTGTGCAATATAACTTTCCTTAGTTAAGTTAAAAAATATTTTCTCAATAAATTATGATATTTTGTCACCTGTCGTTAAAAGGTGAAGGCAGTTAACAGTTTTGATTTGATTTGATTTGATTTGATGTTTATTTATTCATTTTAAAAGAACAATAAAAAACAGTTTCATCAGATAC
>JARVGQ010000610.1:14487346-14498810 GCA_031762355.1 Hypsolebias martinsi | reverse complement strand
ACTGATTGGTGACTCTAAATTGTCCCTATAGGTGTGAGTGAGAGGTTGTTTATCTCTGTGTGTCCCTGTGATGGACTGGAGACCCGTCCAGGGTGTCCCCTGTCCCTCGCACACTGATCGCTGGACATGGGCACCGGCGACCCCAATGACCCAAAATGGAAGAAGTGGATAAAAGATGATGGATGTTGTGAAAGAAAATTGTCTTTGGTCTATGGTGGAGGCTCAGACTCATAAAAAACACATCATCATATAAAACAGATCACACATAAAAACCCCAAGTCCTAAAACCATCTGCTCATCTGCAACTATTTCCTTCATTTCAAAAGCTGACTTCAGTGGGAATAAAGTTTTTATATGTGTTTTTCTACTCTTGGATGGTTACCTGAAGGTAGGAGTGGAGATGACTGGTGACCGGGGGGTGAAGGGTTCTTAGTGACACAACTACTTTGTATTAAGTTCTGGGAAATAATTTGATTTTGAAGGTTCTGGGAAGTTTAGGTGCCTGTTTGATGATCCTGAGTTTGTTCTTGTCCTTTTCTGTAAGGAAGTTGTGACCCAATGAGAGGGTGGGTGGTTGCAGATACACGGTGATGCCCACAGCACACCTCCAGTTTTAGAGGTATCGAGTTCTAATGAGCTCTCTCAGAACCAGATGGCCATGTGTTCACAGATTTACTTTATTTATCAGTCAGTCGGACCACCAAGGCCATATCGTCTGCAAACTTAAAGAGTGTCAGTCCATTATTGTTACAGGTTCTTTTATTGGTGTAGATGGAAACGAGAACACAGCCTTGAGGGACCCCAGTATTCAAAACAATGCTGATAAATTTAAAACTATCGATCTTGACAAGTTTGGGCCCGTTGGATAAAAAAAATCCTTAATCCATAAAACTAAAATTACATTAACTTGCAGTGCTTGAAGGTGATGAAGAAGAGTATATTTACTTTTTGGAAGGCAGATGAAATTATTTAAATATTGACTCTACTTGTCTCTACGCTGGTACGTGCACGCGCTTCAGCAGACGTGCAGTGCAGCTCAGTGCAGCGACTGAGCTCAGGTCTGCGGATGGATGCGCGTGCACGTACCAGCGTAGCGAAAAATATTTAAATAAAGCTGATTTGAACATTTTTAACGTTAATGTTCTTCTCAGACACACTGTTGCTATAATATCAGCCAACAAATATATTTTTTAGGTGTTTATTTTGCTATATGGGCCCGAGGTATAAAAGTGTAGTTATTTTAAAGATGCCTCAAATGTTAAGGTTCAGCTCTGATGTTCAACATTTAAGGGGAACTGAAATTAATAAAGCTGCTGTCTGGTGCAATCTAGTTCCAC
This sequence comes from Hypsolebias martinsi, assembly GCA_031762355.1. Classification (NCBI taxonomy): domain Eukaryota; kingdom Metazoa; phylum Chordata; class Actinopteri; order Cyprinodontiformes; family Rivulidae; genus Hypsolebias; species Hypsolebias martinsi. Next base: position 14,497,473 of record JARVGQ010000610.1, on the reverse strand, counting down.
CTCATCAGGTTTATGTGTTTTTCTTTTTTTAACTATTTTAATGTAGACTCTGATTCATGGATTTCTGTGAACTGGTGTCAGTCATGTGACCAGGTGTGTGATTAGATTACAGCCTCAAAGCAAGGATTGCTTGAACATTGACCTCCCACAGTCAGCAAATCTTTTACTGGATTTATTCAGAAGTAACCAGAATAAATGATTTTATTATTCCAATCATGTTTTTCATTCAGGTTTGTGGAGCCTTCCTGTCTACAGACTGGGAGGAGCGGAAGAGAGGAGGCAACAAATTGAGTTTCTTTGGCACAGGGGAGTGTTTTGTCTTCAGGGTGAGTTCATTTTTAGTCTTGCAGCAAATGTATCTTTTCATAAACAGTACCAGCTGTGTTTATTGGCGATTTAGTTTGAGCAGTAACACACTGAGGCCACCAGAGGGCGCCGTCATCCATGATTTTACATGTTCCTATTTCCTGATCAGACTCTGAAGCAAGTCCATGCATTGAAAGGCTGCTTTACATGTATCTCATATAAACAACTGCATTGTGCTGTTTTGGTGACAGTAGTTCAGCTTTGAGCTCTTAATTTTAATAAATTTATACCAGGTCTTCAATAGAGACAAAGACAGGCTCTTTGATGTCTTCTCTGAATTATTTATTCAATCTTTGTGTTGAGAGACAGCTGCGGGCTGTCTCAAATACTAAGACTAGAGCACACCCATTGGAAACTCCTGTCACCCAATCCAGTCGTTTCTGCCCCGACTCACCTGACACCGCAACTGTCTCGCATCTCAGCAGGTACTGAAGTCACATGTGACTCTTGTCTGTTAAAGATGAGAGGAAAATGGCATTCTCTGTAGATGTCTGAAACGAAGCGTCTCAATTTACCAAGCTCACACATGCATGCTTTAATTTTGTAATAACTGATTAGATTTGGGTTTGTAGATGTTTTACTTTTTAGTATGTTTAAAATTATTTGCATGTCTACCGGTACTTCCCTGTGGAACCATGCATTAACTGAGGCGTTCACATGTCACAAAGAAAATGTGCCGTCAAAAACAGCAAAGGCAGAGAAAATATCAGAAAATAATTTGTAAGATTTTAAAGAAAAAATAACCTTTCTTCTCTACAGAGAATTAAAAACATTCCCTAGAAGGTAGACATATTTTAGTTAAGACGATAGCACAATGTTTTTGTTAAAAATAATTAATCTTTTTTTTTTTTTTTTTTTTTTTTTTTTTTTTATTATAAAAATTAATTTTGCTAATTTAGTTCCTCAAACCTTCACCTGGTACATTTGTGATAATATTCACAAACAGGTATTTGGTTTTATATTGCTATATTTAAAAAAAAAGATATATTAAACAAATTAAATAAATGGTTTGCTTTGAAACTAATTATTTTAACACTCAGGTATTGTTTCTGCTTTTAGCTGAAGCCAGAGATGGAGCGCTACGAGTGGGTGGTGATCCGCCACCCTGAGTTAGCTTCCTCCAACAAAACCGAGGGTCAGGAGGGTACGGCATCCTCTGAGGCCCAACATTTAGACAACAGCCTCCCGCAGCCAGAGAAATCTGCTGGAGATCTGTCCCCATTTCTCGCTGCTCGCCACTTCAACCTCAACTCCAAGAATACTTCCATGTTCATGGCTGGAAACTTTGACTCCATTATTGTGGGTGAGTGGACTTTTGGAGCAAGCTGTTGCAAGTTTTGTGCTTCTGGCTTCTTTTGCATGTTTTACCCAGTTTTTAAAGACCGTAATTTCTTGACTATAGAGCACATCTGAATATAAGCCACGCCCACTAAATTTAAAAAGGAAAAAAAAAAAGTACATACATAGGCTGCACTTGTCTATATGCTGCAGGTGTCCACATTGTAACATGAGTTATTTACACAAAGGTTTTTTTTTTCATTTCAGTTTATTTATATAGCACCAAATCACAAGTTGTCTCAGGGCACTTTACAGGAACATTCATAGAAAAGCCAATTAGTAAAGTTCTCTGAGGATTTTTAAAAACTTTTAATGAATTACGTACCAATAACATACACAAATACTTACAGTAAATGTTTTTTTCTGAACAGTGCCTGTAACATGGCTGGTTAAAATAAATACAGCAGCCTCCCAGGAAGTCATTGATCTCTATCTTCATCTTCCTCCTGCGCACCACAGACATATATACACTGTGCACTCTGCCCATGAGCTTGTGCTGTCCTCTTCATCACGTTTCCCTCCTCCCTGTGGACAAAACAGGGAGAGGAGGAGAGAACGGAAGAGTGGAGAAGTGTAAAACTTTGTCCCCCTCCCCAAATTTGGTAATTTCATTGATCAGATTATTATTATTATTATACAAGCAGTCTTGTTGAGTCATGAGGACACATCTCTCCAAGAGAGACATGTATTGAGCAGCTATGTGAGCACCCAGGTGTGACGAGGCTAAATGTTTTGGTGGCATGAAGCTCATTAACTCATCAAAAATAAAATAAATCTATACATTTATAAGCCACAGTATTCAAAGCTTGTGAAAAAAGTAGCAGCTTATAGTCCAGAAATTACGGTAGGTACTTTGATATTTAGGACATCACTATTGTCCTGCATCACTTCAGTGAGCAGCATGAGTATTAACCTGTGTAAAAACCTGTAATTCTGTGCACAAATGTAACATCTTATTTTTGCAACTAATGCAGTTTTATTATCTTATGTTTGACCAGGAGGGGGTGAGGGCAACGCTCTGTACATCGACTCCGAGCTGAACCACGGACGCACCGGCAGCTGCACTACCTTTGACAACCCGCCGCTGTGCGCCGAGAGCTTCCAGGTTTCACTGCTGGAGGTGTGGGGCTTCCAGGACACCATGGCTCAATAGTCCTATACACGAACATGTCGCGTATCCAGAGTTGGACCTTTGAAATGTATTAACAGAAAGAAGACATGATCTGCACAAAGGCTTAAATTTTCATGCAAGATGGTTGAGGCTGAACATTTGTTGTTTGTTTGTTTTTTTTTATTTATAAATGCAGTTTATCTCAATTTAAAAATGTGAATGAATATATTTTGTTTGTCTTGCGTTTATTTTTGTATTTTCCAGATATTATGCTGCACTAATTAAACTGAAGTGGTGATGGAAGTGTTCAAGGTTAGCAGTGTTTTTGTTCTTGTTGAGCTCATTTCTGTATTTAATGTTTTGTTGTTTTTCTGTCTGCCAAAGTCAGTGTGAGCTCTGCAGTCCTTCAGTGGGATGATTTACCAGAATCGACGTTTGTGGAAGCTTCATTTTGTGGTAAATGTATGATGTAGTAAAGTTGTACGGTCAAGCAAAACGCTGGCCTCGTTTCGTCGTGTTTTTCTAGACTTTTTGATCTGCTACACGCACTGAGAGATCTGATACATGAATAAACTTAATAAATGTTTGACTTTGATGCCCTTTTGCACCGTATGTGAAAACTTGTCTTTGGTTATAAATTTTTGAGAAGACAATCTTTTCAAAGTAAAAGACAAACGCTTTAGATTCATTGTGAAACAAAATGCAGTTCCTCTTTTTTTTTTTCCCCGCAATATCAATTTACCAAATGAAGACAACTAAGTCAAATGGTGCACTGTTGGCAAAAGATTACAGATGTGACTTGTATTTTTGTGTCTGTGCTCTAGTGAAATGTGATTGTAGTAGCTGAAGATGTTGTCCAAGTGTGAAAATACAGTATTGTTTGTTGAAGCGACCCTGATGTTTTGTCTGGTTCCTACTATCACAACACTGTCCTTGGAAAGAGTGTGCTACATTTTTTTCAAAGTTCTCACAGAATTGTGGCAGATACCTTTTTAATTATAACTCTCATATCCCTGACACTTGTTTTGCTTTACTGCGAGTGGTTCATGTCTTCCCAATAAGACTACTCTCTTACGAAGTTGTAGATTTGTTTTCTTTTGCTGGGACTTCACAATAAATTGAAAATGTCACTGCGGTATCAATGTAGCAATAAATGGCAAACACAAGCTGCATACATATACAACTGGATGATTATAGTGGGTTTACTATTGCAGCTGGTATTGTTTTAAAACATTCAGCAATGTTACAATTATATAGCATGGTTTTTTTCTGATATGAAGCCCAGCTCAAATGTAAAACCATAAAGTTGTCTAATTTTTAAGTCTAATTTGAAAGAAACTTGTAAAAACCATATCCAGGATAGTGTTCTAATGAAAACACTTAATGGATGAACTTGGGATGCACGATATTGGATTTTTGGACGATATCAGATATGCCAATATGTTAAAACTTATTTGGCCGATACCAATAACCGATATTTTGTTTCCTAGACCTATCTACAGAGACTACATAACTTTCTCTGCTGTGGAATTAAAGTTCTACATTATTTTGCATGGTCTTTGTCAATTTGGTCTGCTACCAAATGCAGATGCCAAAAGGGGCTGAAAATGATGCAACACTTCAACTTGGATTATGTTTAATGTCAAATTTATTCATGACATTTACTCTAACTCTTCTTGAGATGGTTAATTGGGTTCCAAGTGTTGTAGGACTTTGTTTTCGCTCCTCCTCGCATCATGAGCAGTCATTGCAAATAGCAGTTCAGGCGCTTTACACAGCTGCCCACTGCTCCACCTGGTGATGGATGGGTTAAATGCAGAGAACCAATTTCGCCATTGTATGGGAACATACAATGATGACAATACATACACATTATTATTGTCATTATTATTGTATCAATTTCTGACACTTTAAAAAAAAAAAAAAAACTTCTGCACCACGACATTTTCACTTCTTCCTCTCCCGCCGTGATCAGATCAGGTAGGCGCGCGTGATGTCATAACGTGCTGGCGCTGCAGGCATTCTTGTCACTAGATTGTCATACAAAAACAGTGCCGTATATGTATAAACAGTGCCTTTTATATTGAGTTTTTTGATGGAATGTCCGATATTTAACTTTATCGCTAATATTGACCAATACCGATAATATCGTACATCCCATAGGTTGAATAACATTTAAGTGGTGCACACTGAGCCTATTTTAATTTTCCATCTTATCTATTCAAACAATATGAACTACCCAGACGTGCTTCTTCTATTTTTGTTTATTGCTTCCTCTTTGTGGAAGATGACAAGGAATGGTATGACTGGAAAGTGTTAGTGTGACTTGTTCTAACGAATATATCTGCAAAGCTGCCTCTTCACTGTTTCACGTCACTGAACCCAGCATTACATTTCAGTTAAACCTAAAGTGTCCATATATCTGCATTATTGTCCAAACATTTTTTTCCCTCAGGCATTTTGTTAAAAGCTTTCAGTTCAAAAACATTTTACACCAATCGATGTCCATTATAGTTTCACAAAAATGTATAGTCTATTAATTTAAAAAGGACACACTAGAGCTTAATGCATCTGAATGTATCTCGGGTAACTGATGTTATTCCATCTTTACAGTATTGAGTCTTATAGGCTGGTGCCGTTCATTCAGGATTCACACTGCTAATCACACGTGCACGTCTATATTTAGCCGCTCCTTTGGGTGTTGGTCTGGCGCGTCTGAAAAACCTCCACATTCAGCCTCGAGGAGTAAGATGCTTAAGTGTTTAACCCTACAACAAGCTGGGCTTCTCCTTCACCACCCACTCCCCTCGGCCCTCGACTGACTGGGAATGGAGAATTTAAAAGCAGACGTCAGATTCTTGCATTTATTGCTTTAACTCACAAACTGTGAGGAGACTGCCTTTGCTATTTAAAGTTAAAGTCACACTTGTTTGAAAGGTTCTAATTGCTTTATTTCCCCTCTTAGATAAGATATTGTGAGAATTTCTCCTTTTCTGTTTCCCTTCTCTAAAAATAAGCCAGCTAAATGTGATGTATCTCTGTCATCCCTATTTAAACTCATTGATTATAAACCACTCTGACATAGGGATTCACCCAAAGCAAACAGGAAGCATCTGTGTGCAGCTTATGTTACACCAAGCTGTTAAATGAGCTGTTTGCACACGATTGCTTTGTGTATTCCTACAAGTAGCACGATCGTCCAGTCTGTGTTAAATATAGATTTTGTTTTTTAATCAATAGTCAATTTAAGAAAAAGAGAATCCTTTTTGCTTTGACCTTGTTAGAGGTGTATCCCCTCCATCTCAGGTTTTCTTGTTTCATAATTCTGTCTCATACGATGTGGAAATGTTAGCTGAGAGAGTAGAGAGGAAGGAGGCCTGTGATGCATGTGGAGACACAGCATCACGAGTGATGGGGCTGTACTGGGGGGAGGGATCCTGTAGTGCTGACTTGGCCAGGCAGTGCAGAAGAGAGAGCAGATGGAGGGATGGAAGAGAAGAGGAACTGCACAAGGTCTTTATGAGTCATACACAGCTACTCTCCCTTCATTTTTCAGCTTAGGGGTCCTCTTGTCTTCGCCCTTTCCTCCTGGATATTTGCGCCTGCTTTTGCTGAAAGCTGTACAGAGGAAGGAGGGCTTTATCGTTCTCACACGACACATTGCTTCATATCACAATCATCTGTAAAATATCCTCTGCTGTGTGGTAGAAGTCCAGATGCAAAGTGCAGAGCACTGTGACTGACATAAATAGAAAAGTCAGTATTTAAAGAAATCTAGTCTGTTTCTGTCTAAAAGAAGAAAATGATTTTTATATTTCTCAGTCTGATTAAAAAAAACATTGTTTAAATAAAGTACTGTCACCACACCTTTGCATCTCCCCAGCATCCTTCATCCCTCTCTCTTAAAGGTGAATACGTAGATATCAAAGGGAAAGCCTGCAGCGGATCATACCAAAGTGGGAACCAACAGAGGTGACTTTAAAAATGTTACACGATTAACGGACGTTTTCGATACATTATTGAATTAACATAAGTCTTTTTTTAAAATGTAGGAATTAAATACCTTACTTTACACGACTATTGTGAGATGGGGTAGATATTTCACGAACTTTGTTTCTTCGTAACCCCCCCCCCCCCCCAGTTCTTTATTAGATGGTTTCTCCCACACCGTCAGTCAGGTGATACTTTCCGCTTCGCCATTTTGTGCTGCTGCGCCGGGTATTTATCTGAAGAGTCGTGACTGTCCCGTTTACACTATTAGGCGATTAGACGGTTCTCGTTTTACCCGGTGTTGCACTCCCAGTCCGTGGCCTTCGATTAGTTCAAGTCAAGTATATAGTATTAGCTTTGTATAACTATTTTCTTCAAGAATGTCGAGCTCAAGCCCCGAATACGCACCGTTCTTCGCAGTGATGGGTGCCTCTGCTGCTATGGTGTTCAGCGGTAATTATCGCACACTTGCCTGTTTTAAAGCTTATTATTGCATGTTATCACTGGATGAAATTACATATTTTAATTTAAGAGTGTTGTGTGTTGCTTTCCTGGCGCACGCGTTGAAGCTCATGATGGAGCTAATTAGATGCTAACATTTCAACGCTAATTTTGAGCTAGGCTATACATAGCCAGACATCAACCGTACTTTATCTATTACTCATTGAATGGGTTTAAATGTTACATTTATCGTTAATAACCTTTTCTACTTTAACCTCAGACAGCCGTGAAGACTAGTCAAAGCTAGTAAAATTAACTAGTTTTGGGGAGCTATGAGTTAGCCTTGACGTTAGCTCTCTTTGGCAACGCTAAATTAAACGAAATTAAAATTAAAACATTGTGCTCGCTTTATATGGTGTCAGATCAGCGTATTATCACGTTAAATCAAGGTGTAACCTTTTATGGTGATTTTAATTAGTATCTTTTACGATTTTGTAAACTTATTTATCCTAAAACTGCTAGCTAGCAGCTGTTGAGCCATTTTTTTTCCACTTTCAAAATAAGATGTAATATGTGGCTCGATTTCTATACACTGTATAACAAATATTAGGTTGAAACAAAGCTAACAATTGGCATCAATTTACAGTTTTAGTTTACGTAGTCGTCTTACCTGTAAACCAGTAAATAGATATAGTGGTGTGACTATTAATTTAATGCAGCTTATTTTCTGTTAAAGACCCTTTCCAGCTTAAGCAACCATTGGAAACCGTTATCATCTGGTTAACTTCCTTATTACTGAAAAGAGTGAGACAATGTCACATGGTGATCACATGATGAGACTTCTGCCTGCTGAGCCTTTGAAATGCCTATCTAGACTTTGAAACTTAAAGAATTAGCAGTGAATGCGTTTTAAACAAAACAGACGGCGGACTTTGTTTTATAGTTGATTATAATTGTTTTTATGGACTCTGTTCCAGTAGTTCTTCGTCAATTCAAAGCGAGAGTTGCAAGTCAAGAGATTTTCTGTTGCAGAAGATTCCAACATGTGACTGGTGTATGTGCTGGTCTGATGTGACATTTAACTAGCTGCTAACTGAACATTTACAAAGAATTTGACACATTGTTGCTCAAAGCACTGGGTTATTTAAAGGTAGAGAAATTATGGTTAGAAAAGTTGGTTGTATTAGTGTTTTTTGAGTAATATGTGTCAAGAAATCTTACCCTGATTAGTGCTGTACATAAAAAAGTATTAGAATGCTTTAGTGATTTTAAACAAGTTAAATGTGTGATCATAGAAAATGGCAGCTTAGTTGTGGTGCTGCATAAAACTAGTGAGGAAGTGACAGCTGGTAGGGAGGAGCTCATCCCTATGATACAGTACTATGAAACAAAATTTGGATAGATGAGTCATGTACTGTGCTGCAGTATCCATTAGCATGACAGGTAATGTAGCATACAGCTGTTCAGAAGCTGAGGTTGCAGCTAAAAAAATGTTTTTTCTGACATTGACATGTGGCAAGAGGAAATGATGTCTGGCTCAAAGCAGTTAACACTCAGGGTGTCACAACTAGTATGTTTTTCATGACTGCTCTGCTGCTGCTACACTTGTTAATACAATAACATGAGAATGTATTAATCTGCATTTGGGTTAGATTTAAATAGGTTCAGATTCAAGTGTTTATCACTTTAAACTATAATGTTAATTTCTAATTAGTTTTGCTTTTAGTGATGGTCTGGTCTCTAAACAGTTTCTGTTCCCTCTTAGTTGTTATTGGGGTTTTAGGTAAGATTTAAATTGTTCGGTGCAGATGTAAATCTGAAAGTACTACTGTGTGTTCTGAATAAATTTCCCACCTTTTGATAAATAGATCAGCATGTCCCTAATTTCTGCAAGCTGCCTGGAATGCTTTCTTGTTGCACAGCTAGCATGGAGTTTGACTCCATTTGCTCCAATTTGCAGTTTGCTGCAATATCATTGTACAAGAAGGATCATCCACTGTTGGAGGCACCTCCTGCTCTGGCATCACAAGATGTCATGGGGCATCCCATAGATCAAATATTGAACAGGGATAACACATGGAAGCTCTGCCTAAAATGGAAGGATTAGGATTAAAGTTTAGATGTTCTGCTGGGCAAAACAAACACTTCGGTAAGGCAAAGACTATGAAGGTAGAAACGATGTGAGTGGTGCACAACATTACAGTTGGTAGCTATGGTAAAGTTGATGGATGGCTTAACAAGCTCCAAAGCAAAGTGTTATTTACCATGCTGTCCTTTTCAGTCGTTTGCCGTTTGGAATAAAAACATCTTATGATGAGAATAGTTGCTCAGTTGTATGTATAATATAGCTATTGTTCTTGTAGTGTGCATATTATGTTGGAATTTGAAATGTTAGTTCACAGAAGATCATGTGATATAAAATGAAAAGTAAGACAGTCTTCTACTTTTGTTGGGATTAGCAGAAACTGTGCCCAGTTGCACTCAGATCTCTTAATATTGGCTGGAATGATTTAACCTGCACTGATGGCATCAGTCTGGTGATTCATCACTAGACCTTGAAAGAAACATGGCAAGTGCCACATGCGCGTTTGACCATCCTGTATGCCACAGAGCCATAGGAGTCATCTCCATGCTTACTCAGTCAGAAAAAAGAACCATTGCACGACATCTCTCTTGATAAATCTGCTTTTCAAGATCTCTATAGCTTTTTTCAGATTTAATCAACATCATTGAGGTTTTTAAGGGGCCAGGAAAATTAACCTGACCTATTGTCCAAGGAAAATCTACTGTTGCTGTCATCATTCTTTGTAGCCAGGTCTCTCTTGTAAATGAGTCCTTGAGGCTCAATGGGATTAACCTGCCTAAATAAAGGTTGAATGAA
>JARVGQ010000610.1:14474740-14487246 GCA_031762355.1 Hypsolebias martinsi | reverse complement strand
GGTCTCTCTTGTAAATGAGTCCTTGAGGCTCAATGGGATTAACCTGCCTAAATAAAGGTTGAATGAATGAATTAAAGATTTAAATTAGCCACATAAAAAAAATTCTTTCTTTTATAGTATTGTCACAGAAGGTAGATTATTTTTGTCATTTACACAAATGGAGTCTACATATGTCTTATGTCACAAATTAGAATGCACTGCCATGCCATTATGCAGAGCTTGTATCACAAATTATATTTAGTTGCATTATGTGTGTGGTTTAGAAATGTGAAGTTTCATTTTGTCAGCTGGAGAAATCCCAGAGTGAAATCATGTTGGACTTTTTTTTTTAAGGAAACAATGTGTGACGGTTGTGTTGTTGCTCCATTTCACTTCTGCTTCATTGTGCAGCTGTGCCCTGTGGTTTATGTTTTGTTGTACTTGCATTATGTGTTTTAACATGTTGTCTGTGGTCTTTCTCTTTTAGCCTTGGGAGCAGCCTACGGCACGGCAAAGAGCGGCACAGGTATTGCTGCCATGTCTGTGATGAGGCCGGAGCTCATCATGAAGTCCATTATCCCCGTGGTCATGGCTGGTATTATAGCCATCTACGGCCTGGTAGTAGCAGTACTGATTGCCAACAACACCTCAGAAACTATCACTCTATACAAGTGAGTTCAACCTGTTTTTTGTATTTTCCTTTAACTCTTAAACACATCTTCAGAGTTAATTTCACCATGTTTGTTCATTTAATACCAAAGAGTCAAACGGTTCATCTGACTCTCATAAGACATAGGTCTGCTTTCAACAACCTCCAGAACTGCCCGTCTTATCACATCACCACATATGCTTAAAAAAACTTTTTGTGTATGCACTGATCTAAAGCTGGGACGAGAATGTACTTGGACAGTACTTTTTTTATAGCACAGACTATATGTAGCGTCACTCTTAGCCTTTTACTGCCTTGTGCTTCATTTAATACAACATGTTAAAGATAATTGCTGTATTTTATCTAAACTTATTTTCTAACTTTCACATCTAGTTAAATGTGTTGTTACTCAATAAATACAAAATCCCAACCATTTTGTGCTGACTGTTCTTGTCTGTGTAGGAGCTTCCTCCACCTTGGAGCTGGTCTGAGCGTGGGGCTCAGTGGGCTGGCAGCAGGCTTTGCCATCGGCATCGTGGGCGACGCAGGTGTGAGGGGCACAGCTCAACAGCCGAGGCTTTTTGTGGGCATGATCCTCATCTTGATTTTTGCTGAGGTCCTGGGTCTCTACGGGCTCATTGTTGCCCTCATTCTGTCCACAAAGTAAACACCCCAATCATCTCCACTACGAGATCGATCCTTTATGTTGCTGCTGGAGAAAGTGTAAAAAAAGGGGAGGGGGAAATAAAAAAAATAAAAAAAAATCTGCCATGCAAGATGACAGAAATGAAAGTGGAGAGAAAAAAAAGATTCAAAATGGCTCCATAAACATGGTCTTTTTCTCAATAATGTGTACAGTCAACTTGTAAATGCGCAATGTAGTGATTTGTCTGTCTCGTGTGTGTGCGTGTGTGTGTTTAAAAAGGAACAAAGAAAATATATAAGATAAAAGATTTTTTCTTCCCTCGAGTTATTTCAGACTTTGAGTCCAGCTGAGGCAGCTTGGCTTCTGGTTTTAGAGCTGACCAAAGGGCCGCACAGCGTTTTTCTCCTCCCATGTGTACATGGTAGTTGTAAGCATATCTAAATTCATCTCCAGGATCTATTTGTAAAAACAATTGCGTATGGACTCAAATTATTTTTGTTTGCCACTGATTTTATTTATAAATTGTTCATTGAACTGTTCACATGCAGCAAAACTCTAATTGTCCAGGATATTTACATTATAAATATATATACAGATGTATAAATACCTATATAGATTTATTTAATGCACTGTGGGTTAATTGTGGTTGGAATTCCTCCGGATGTGATTCTTGGTTAAATAATTAAGACGCCTTTAGTATGTTGCTGGTGAAGTGGGAGTTTTCTGTGTAGCTGTATTCTAATCAAAGTGCAACCATACTTAAAAACTTCAGTGTTTTTTCCTGTAGTGCCGTTTGCATTAAAGGTGAGTGTGTGGGCGCACGTGCCCTATGCCGGGTCACACATGGTGTAATTTTCACATTCCTTCTTCACGACCTCCCAGCTCATCTGTGGCTGTACCTAGTCTCTTCTTCATTCCAGCCATTTAAATCCTGCATGGGGTTCAGTGTTTTCCTGCTCGTGGATTATGAACTTGCAGAGCAGGTTTCAGAACATTTAATCCAGATCAGAATGCAACTTGAACATCAAATACATGTAAAATTCCCAAAGAAAACTAAAAGATAAAGTTTAGCTCAAGCAGTAAGAGTAAAGTACGTAGAGGAGCGGTTACATTTTTCATAGTTTTCTGCAGATTTGATCTGAAGTTTGTTTTCTGGAAATGACACTGCTGGTGCATTTGACCAAAGCGGCCATCTTAAATCCTGTACAAGCGCTGGTATTGAAGCTATCCTGATGTATCAACGTTTTCACTATTAAAGATTCCAACTTTTGACTGACTTCCAAACGCACATATGTGTCTTCAGTACTTCATATTTGACGCCTTATGGAACTAGAGAAATTACATTTTCTGCAGCCATGCAGTGAATGACAGCTGAAAAGCCAAATGTAGCAAAATGCTAGCTAAAATTTAAAAGAAAATAAACTGCATAAAGCCAGCTAGAAGCTAAAACGGGTCTGCAACCTGTGGGTCTGGAGCTGCATGTGGCTCGCAGGTTTTGATCAAAACCAAAATAAAAACTTGTTCAAGTTATTACCAACAATGAAAATGCCTAGTTTTAGAAGATTTCCTGTCATTTTCAAATATTTAAAGAATACAAATACAAAGTGTAAAACGTGGACTGCATCATGCTAGTAGTTTGTTAGCCACTTTAGTAATACCTTTATTTGTATAATGCTTTTCTAAATACTCGAGACACTTTGAGTATGAGTACAGGGAATGCAAGTACCGGTAAACAAACTAGAAAGCATAGTTCTAGCTAGCACAGAATAAACCTTTAGGTCAACTTCAAGTCTCACAGCGTGATCTTTCTCTCAAAATCACCAGAATGTTTTCGAATATCTAAGGCAAGTTGCTGAGAAGGAATATGGTAACTGATAAACACTAAGAACAAAGCAGTCAACGTAAACAAACGTATGTTTCTTTAAAAATGTAGCTGAATATCCAATAAACTTGCCTAATTTTATACTGTTTTTAATTTAAGTGGGATACTTAATTAAGAGAACTCGCATGCAGAGTTCAGTGTTTTAATTTTTATAAAATAGTTTAAAAAATGTTTTGTTTCTTTACATGAATCTGGTATTTACTTTGTATTAAAATGTAAAAATATCTATGTTAATAATAGTTAAACATTTTGCATTTTATCACCCCCACTGGCTGGAAAAACCATCTCCAACAAACTTGTGGCCCACAGGCCACCAGGTGACAGTACACAGTTGCAGCAGGTTTTGCGAAGTGGCAAAAATGGCTCTTTTTTATTGAAAAGGTTGCAGATCCCCGAGATAATCAAAATGACTAAAGTAGAGGACTAGACCTCCAGTAGTATGTTGAGAACCTTGATGGGACTTTTGTCTAGAAAGTCTGAACTCCCACAATAACCAAAGTGCCTGCACTGGAAGCCTGTATTGTACTGGAGGCAGGTGACAAAAGAACACATCATGGCATCACTGCATACTTTATTTTTTTCATTCTGCATGTGTCAAATGTAAAAAAAAAAAATACAGTTCACCTAAACGGAATGTGTTTCAAGGCCCTTGAGCAAAGTTTGAGAAATATTGCTGATGGCGCTGAATGTGGCGCTGTCCGGAAACGACTGTGTGAAATCTTTTCCTTCCTCTAAACTGGCACTGAGAAGAGGATCCAAAGGCACAGAACCTGAAGGAAACACATTAAATGCAAATAATCAAATGTATTTTAAGGTAATAAATACACCAGGTCACTTTTTAGCATACATTTGCTTACTTTACAAGGTGTCATTGCCAAATCTGTAGTGCACATTGTCTGCATTATTGCTCTTGTGACTGATCTGCGCACAAAGCTGGTCACCACTTTGAGCAACTATGTTGTAATCTACACATTTTCACACTCATCCAATCCAGCTACCATTTTAACTGGCAGTGATGCCGCAGAAGATGTGTTCAGAGTGTGTGGTGTCCTCTTGAGGCTGCAGGCTGACATTACAAACAAGATGCGTCTCACCTAAGAACACTGATCCAGTTAGCTCAGCCAGTTCTTCACCACCGCCCTTTGAGAATATGTTGCTGCACTCCTGTAAAACAGCAGCAGCATCAAGCGAGAAACAAACATCCTGAATGTGTTTGGCAATATGCAAATTAATACGAATTACTCACCGAGCAGTGTGGACAAACGAAGCCACTCATGTTCTCTACAATTCCCAAGATCCGAAGACCTGTTTTCTTACAGAAGGTGATTTCTCTTCTCACGTCTCCTGTTGATACAGCCTGCAGCAACCCAAAATGATATCTTGTCTCATAATAGACATAACGCTTTAAGCATCTTAAAAGTTTTAATTAATATATTAAAGCTAGGACAAATTTTTTTAAAAGGCTGAAATGAATTAAAAGGTCAACATCAGTTCACATAGATGTTAAAAGTTACAAGTTTCTATAAACCCAAAGTGAAACGTAGCGAGTCGCACCGCCTCCTCAAATGTAAACTACTGTTTACCTGAGGTGTGGTGACTAAAATGGCTCCATCCACCCTGTGTTTTTTAAGGTTTTCTAGAACAGCCAGGTGCTCATCGGACGTCCCGGGTGGGGTATCCACCAGCAGCACGTCCAGCTCCCCCCAGGCAACATCTGACACAAACTGGCCAATCAAAGCTGAGGACGGAGCATTCAGACATGAGGATGTTCAGATAAATATGAGCTTAAAAATAAGATGCTAAGTCAATATTGCCTCAATATCTATTGAACATTTTGAAGTTATTTTATAACTTTGTTTTAAAAACAAAAAACTTTTACCAGAGTTTTAGGCCATTAAATGATAGGCATGCCCCTAATTTTGCACAGAAATATTTTCCAAGTGATAACAATAAGAACAGCTGTATACAACAACAGACCCCTCCACAAGTATTGGAACAGCAAGATAAACTGTTTTTGTTGTACAATGAAGACGTATGGGTTCAAGATCAAAAGATGTGCATGAGATAGAATGTCATCTTTTATTCCCTGGTTTTTACACGTAGATGTGTTAAACAACTCTGGACATACCACCCTTTGATTGAACCCACCCACTTTTCAAGTCTGCAAAACTATTGGAACATGTGACTGACAGGCATTGCCTTTAACGTTGATTGTTCAAACATTAAATCGCTCTGCGTGACTAGTCCACTTTCTGGCCTGTGTTTAACCCTAAATACTGGTAGGTCTTTCTTGTTTACAAGAATACACCAACATGAAGACCAGAGAGCTGTCTATGGGAGGAACGCAAACCATTCTGAAGCTGCGAAAAGGAAAATCAATCAGAACCATTGGGCATAGCACAACAATTTGGAACGTCTTGAATAAAAAAGAAACTACTGGTGTACTGAGCAACAGACGTCAGCCGAGGAAAACAACAGCAGTTGACAGAAATATTAAAGAAAACCCCCAAAACATCAGTAAGTGACATCAACAACCTCCACAGTGCAGGGGTGAAGGTATCACGATCCGCTGTTCGAAGAAGACTCGAGAGCAAACGTATAGAGGCCATACCCAAAGATGCAAACCACTCATCAGAATCAGGAGGCCAGATTGAAATTTGCAAAGAAGTACAGAGATGAGCCGCAAAAAAGTTTTAGAACCCCATCTTATGGACTGATGAGACCAAGATCAATCTCTACCAAAGTGATGGAAAGGCCAAAGTGTGGAGAAAGAAAGGCACTGCTTATGATCTGAAGCACACAAGCTCATCTGTGAAGCATGATGGAGGTAATGTCATGGCTTGAGCATGCATGGCTAATTCTGGAACAGGCTCATTAATATTTATTGATTATGTAATTGATGACGATAGCAGCAGAATGAGTTCCAAAGTGTACAGGAACAGTTTGTCTGCCAGTTTACAGAGAAATGCATCCAAACGAATTCAGGAGGAATTTTATCATGCAGCAGATCCAAAGCACACTGTGCCAACAAAACAAAAGCCTTCATCAGTGGAAGGTTTGACTGGCCAAGTCAATTACATGACCATAACCCAATAGAGAATGCATTTCACCTCCTGAAGAGGAGACCTGAAGGGAGAACCCCTCGAAACAAACAAGAACTGAAAGAAGTCGTGGTAAAAGCCTGGAACAGCATCACAAATGAAGAATGCAACAGTCGGGTGATGTCGATGGGTCGCAGGTCATTGCAAGCAAGGACTAACCACAAAATATTAAATAATATTCACTTTAAGATTATTTGTTCCTTTACTTTTGCTCACCTAAGAATGCTGTGGTGTAAATGGTGATATCTACTAAGTGGTTTAACACATTTACATGTAAATACCAGGAAATGAAAGCAGACGTTCTGAACTCGTGTCTCATGCTCGTCTTTTCATCTTAAACACAAATGTCTTCAGTGTACAACATAAACAAAGGAATTTGCCTTGCTGTTCCAATATTTTTGGAGGGACTGTACTTTAATTAACACACATACCTGTTTTCTTTGGCCCTCTCCACACCACAGCTTCATCTGGGTCTTCCATCAGGAAACCAATGGACATAAGAGCCAGACTCTTCTGTGGATCCGTGTAAACTGGTACCCAACCTGAGTCACACTGGTGCACCTCTGGCCGGCCAACACTCAGCATCTTGGGGATACTGGGCCCGCAAAGGTCAACGTCCAGGATACCAACCTAATGAACACAAGTTTGATCAATTTGTTATCAATTGTATCTGCTTACTGTCCCCTTGAGACAAGTCAGGTTTTGGAGGAGCTCACCTTTTTCCCTTCATGCCTGAGAGCCAGGGCTAACTCTGTGGTGATGGTGCTCTTTCCCACACCTCCTTTCCCTGACAGCACCAGAACAACATGCCGAACCTGGGCCAAGTTCCCATCTCCTATCAATTAGATAAAGAATGGAAAATTTAAAAGGTTTACATCCACTATTTTTGCAGTAATAGGTAAAAATAAAGCTATAAGCTAATTTGTCTAATTTGTAGAAATGTCGCAATTGATGCCTTAAAAAAGTAAGCAACAACTGTAATATGTACAATTAGAAACCTGTTAAAGAAGATGAAGTTAGTTCGGTCAACTTTTATATTAAATTCTAGTTAGTAATATTTTGGCAGGTGATTGAGATAAAAGTTAGACTTAGTTAGCTTGAGCTAGCATACAAGTTCTCGGTAAGTTGCCATTTCCTGCTACAATATATACATCTGATGTGATAAATGAAGAAGCGATAAATGCTGCTAAAACCTTAGTGTATTTAAAATTTAACCAGTAAATTCCACAAACCATTATTCTGCTCCATGTTTTGAGCTACAGCACGCAAACGGAAATAGGACAAAAACTTCCGGTATCAACACGCACCAATCACAAAGCTTATTTTTCCAGTTTGTCCCGCCTTTTTTAAAACAACCAATTGGCCTCGGGTATGACGAACGGCGCATTCAGGTTCACATAAAACTGTAGCATTTTGAGCCACTGGACAAAAAGGATTCTAAAAACTATCATTACAACTTTAAATAAAAATTATAGCTGTTTTTCTGTCTTTATATTACAATGTTTCGGTTTTAAAAATGCTGCTTTAGGGTGTTTTCATCAACAGTATTAAAAGCCAGACGTTTAGAAAAATCTAATTAATTTTGTACAAAGTATTCATGTCAGAAGAAGTTTGATACGTCTTAGATACCGTATTTGCATTGAAGTGGCAGTAACCAAAGTCATTTCCATAAACTCCTCCTCCGCTCAGTTTTGATCCAATGGGAGCTCAGTGGAGAAGTTGTGTTTACTTCTGTCCTGCCTGGAAGTGGGACAGAGTGCACACATTGCAGCTGTCGCACAGACGGACACCAAGGCAAATGAGGCACTGCAAGACAGTGTACAGGAAGACCAGAGCAAGGTAAGAGCATGACCTCATTTCTGTTTTAATAGATAAGTCTGCTGGTTTTAGGATGAAGCACCACTGAGGAAACTACTGGAACATACATGAAACTTCAGCTGCCAGTTCATGATGATGATGTGAAGCTGTGAGGTCAAGATACCCAAACATGAGAAATGAAAGTTTGATTTTATATCTGGAAATGAATAAGAGATTACTCATACTGATGCTCAGTGGTGATGAAATTTCTATCAAATCCATCAACACACTGACTCACCAATCCTGACTCAGGCCTCCAGATGATGCACATGGAGGATGTAGGGTAAGGCTCAATTAAAAGGAGACTTGCTCTAGACTGGCTAATCTAAACTAATGGCAGTCATCCGCTGCACCTGCTTGGAGAGCAGCAACCAGCTGCTGCTTTCAGGGGCTGGCTTTAACAGAGCCATGCCATCAGGTCCAGGTAGAAAAGTGTCAAACTGTGAATTGTATACCTGTAACTATGAGGACTGGTGCAACCTGAAGGAAGAGCGTGGTTTGTGTCAGTGAGTTTATTGTGATGGATTGCTTTTCAAAAACCTGAACATCAACTGGGGGGAATCGGTTGTAACGATTAGTGTCTGTGAAGGTGGTAAACAGCTCAAAACTGTGATTTGATTTCACTAAACCCCATTATTCATCTCGTTCTAATCAGTAAATCAGCTGTCACATGGTTTTTAGATAAAAAAAAAACTGATATGATGTTGCGGAGTTCCACAAGTGTTTCAGTTTTATGAGTGTTTCTTGTTCATTCTGCTTAAATGTGACAATAATCACAGTTTGTGTGTGTCTGTTACTGAACCATTTCATGAACGACTGGACAAGCTATAATGAAACTTTCAGGAAATAATCCTTAGATGAACATTTACAACTGTTCAACTTTTGGAGCCAATCCATATTAAGGCGACTGCCAGAGCACACTGAAAACACAAGCTTTTGGTACATTTCAGTCAATTTTACAGGCATTGTGTTAATTCTGCGTGGATGTAGCTGTGAGTCCTTCACACACATACTCCAAGTCTTACTCTTTGCATAAAATTTGGATTCAAACTTTTTGTCTGTTAGCAAAATATCTCACAAATGACTAGATGGATTCTAATAAAACATTTATAAAGTAGTTTTTGCATGTGCATCTACATTCTTTCAACATTTGGAGCCAGTTCGTTTAAAAATGGCTGCCACAACTAACCAATCGTAGCCACCACAAACATAGCTCTAAATTAGCCAGTTGTACAGATACTGAGCTCAGATTCGACGTGCTAGTAGCTGAGAGTCATTCACAACACATACTTTAAGCATGACGTCTTGCACTGTCAGGCAAGCTTGTGTATAACGTTATTTTCAAGGTTTGACCAAAAACTGCATAAATTCTTAACATAAATCTTAGTTTACAACTTTGGCATGAGGCTGATCTGCATTCTGTGCATTCTATCTCACGTTGTGAGGCCAAGAAAACTTGCTGAATAAACCTAGCTGTCAAACATGCTGCTGCAGAGGATTTAAAGCTTCAGTGCATGCAAAGATGTGCCAACGGTGACATATGGAGACAGATAGAAATAGTAGACCCAGGACACACAATCATTCTGCACTGACTGACTCATGATGGGGCTTTCAAAGTGACTGCAGGAGCATGGCAGAAATGGTCAGTTTAAAGTCAACAGGTAGTGAGTGACCTGTCTTGTGAGACACTTAGGAGGGAAGTCTTTCTAAACTCTTATTTCATTCATTTTACAAGTAAACAGTTTTCTGTCCAGATCATCTCAGCTCTTTTTGAATATAACTCAAAGCGATGTCAAATCCATGAATGAATAAGATGACTGCTTGGAGATCACCGCTGACCTTTAGGCCATAAATCAAGAAGGGCACGGCCTTCGGCTCGTTTGCCAGCTGGTCACCAGGTCTTGTGCTGGCTGTCCGCAGAGCTGCCATGCTGGGACGAGGCAGGAACAGCAGAGCTCGACATTTGGCCTGGAGCGACACTCGGCAGGAGACAGACGTCATGGCTGACAGCGACGAGCAGGAGAGCCAAACAGTCATACAGGTGAGAAAAGACATGAGAGTAGAAATATCGGAGTGGAGAACACAAAGATCTGAAAAATAGCGTTGAAAAATAATAAGTTCTGTGAAGGCCGAAAGTTGAATGACTTTGCTGAAACTTGCTGAAGAAGCTGAAACCGAGTTGTTAAAGCTAAAAGAAGCAGAACACTAGGTCAAGTCAAGTAGGTTTTATTATATTCGCATCACATGTGGTACATGAGGTGGAACAAAATTGTGTACATAGGGTCCCAGTTACAGCCAACAATAGCAAAACTATAAATTATAAAAAGAAACTATGATAAGGATCTGAGATAGAAGCTTTTCCTCAGTCTAGTGGTTCTACACTTAATGCTCCTCAACCTCCTCCATGAGGGGAATGGGGCAAAAAGTGTGTGTGCTGGGTGAGTGGGGTCCTTCATGATGCAGGTGGCTCTCTTCCTGCATCTGGAGGTGTAGATGTCTGTGATGGAGGGGAGGCTGACTCCATCAGTCTTCTGTGCAGCCTTCACTCTGCAGAGCTTTTCTTTCTTTGAGGTAAAAGTAGCTAAAAGTTAAATTTAGCAGAACAGTAGCTGAAAAAGAAAAGTAGCAAAACAGTGACTAAAAATGAGAAAATGCTAGCCGAAGCTCAAGCCAAAGTTAGTTAAAATCTAAAAGTAGCAGAATGCTACTTAATGTAGCATAAGAAGATGAAAAAAAATAAATAAATAAATAAATAAAGAGAACAATGTGTTTGAAGGAATTAAAGAGATTGTCATGCTTTTCTGTGGGGAAACATTTGTAAATAAAGTTAAATATTTAAAAAAGCAAACATGTTACAAAAATCAAAGGTCTCCTGAATGAGCTGACCAGTTTGATATTTGAATGAAAATATCAAAGTATGCAGAGATACTCTGAAAATACATGCTAAAAAAAAACTGGTAAACAGTAGTGTAAATGCTGAATCAGCATTATCTGTGAGGCGAGTACTCCTTGCTAATTTTTGCACAGCTTGGTGTTACTTTTGTTGTTTTTATCAGAACTGGTGAGATAATATAAAAAATACCTTCAGTAGTTTTCCACGAGTGCTAATCTGTCTGAAATAAATGTTCGATGTGCTTCAAAGGCAGCAGAAGCTGTTCGGTATTTTTAAGAGGCTTCTAATTTTACTTGGTGGCACACATGACTGCTCGTGGTAACGAAACACACAAACACCAAAGTTCATGCTCAATAATCCAGGTACAAATCCAACAAAGTTCAGTCAGGTCATCTGGACATTTTTATTTATTTAGTTTTGGGGGGGCTGAGAAATTTTGTCCTTCATCCAAAGGACTTATTCAGTCCCAGGAGCCACAAACAAACTGGAGTCCCACAAGTATTAACTCCCAAGAAAAAAAAACAAAAAAAACTTAAAAACAGCAAACTGTTTTTTTTATTTATTATTATTATTATTATTATTATTATTATTATTATTATTATTATGGGAGTTTATGGTTGTTGGACTCCAGTTTGTTGTGGCTCCTCGAACTGAAGAAGTCCTATGGATGAAGGATGATACGCCTCAGCAATTTAAAAAAAAAAGGAAAAAGAAGAAACCGTCCAGATGACCTGACTGAACTTTGTTGGAAAACACACAAACCTTTTAGGGAAATAAGAATCGTTTGGGAGTTGATGTAAAAAAAAAACAACAACATCAACGTCCTCCCAGCTGAGCCGTCTCTTACCGAGCTTCTGTTTTGTGCTGATTTTAAAAAGCAGATCAGTGATTTGGATTCAGACGTGGATAACTCGGACAGACCAGCGAGCGTCTCAGAGGTGGCGCCTCTGCCCAGCTCGCCACCAGTCACAGGGGACTCCTTCTGCCTCTGTGTGCCGCAGGACGAGGACGCCCAAGGTTACGGGGTTCGCACCGACTGTGTGTGTGGGGAGGAGGATCAGGGTGAGGGCGAGACACACACACAGCTGCAAACATCTTGAAAACATACAATGAAAAGATTTTTTTGACACGCAAATGACAAAGGAAGATGTGTTTAGTGTTATGAAACGAAATATTACATCAATGGTGAAGTCATTTGTGATTATTTTATCAAGACTTCATGTCCTTCTGCAGTTATTTAACTTCAGCACAATGTTAGAAAAGTGAGACACTGTTGTTGAATGTTGCAACAAACCCACATATTCATTGCATTTACAATCTGTCATCACAATGCATGCATGCCACAATATATATAATTTTTTTTAACTGTAATGATGCACATGTTGTTATTGCAGTATATATGCACTGTATATATATATATATATATACAGTATATATATATACACACTCTGTCTCACTATATATATATATATATATATATATAAAAACTATATGTATAT
>JARVGQ010000610.1:14265219-14287669 GCA_031762355.1 Hypsolebias martinsi | reverse complement strand
ATAGATCCTGTTCTTTAAATCAAACAGGGTGTCCACTCACACCTGATCATCATCACACTGATTGAAAACACCTGACTGTAATTTTACCTTTAAATGAACTGATAATCCTAGAGGTTCGTATACTTTTGCCACTCACTAACATGTAATATTGGATCATTTTCCTCAATCAATAATGACCAAGTATAATATTTTTATCTTATTTGTTTAACTGGGTTCTCTTTATCTACTTTTAGGATGTGTGTGAAAATCTGATGATGTTTCAGGTCATAATAATGCAGAAACAGAAAATTCTAAAGAATTCACAAACTTTCAAGAACATCCATCAATGTGATTGCTGATTTGTGAAAATTGTCCTTTAGTATAAGACTCAAAGGTTTTCTCACCTTGCACCAAAATGGGTTTTTTTGGTCACTTTTACCACAATTCTTTGGGGAAAACACAATAAACAATTAACAAAAAGTCTGCTAGTTTCATTATCAAGACAGAGAACTGTCTGAATTAATGCACCAGTAATGATAAATCTATACTGTAATTATTTTGCCCAAACCCACTTCAAACCATTAATAAGCTCAACTATGAATTGAGAGAAAAGTGCAGTGTCCGTGTATTAATTATTATTTCATTTTAACTGTTATTCATTAATCCTCCAGGAAGTAAAACAACTGATGCATTATTTCTGTCATGCTGGATCATAGAGGATTTATTCTCAACACCATATTTGTAAATGAGGATTTAATCTAAAATATTATTACATGTAGTTTAACTGTCTGGAATTTAAGAAAGTATTTAAAAAAAAAATACAGTTTAATATATTTTTGAAATTCACACTCACAGTCCTGATGTCTCATTCATAAATCCTCATCATCAAGACGTCTGGTTGATCTTATTTTATGAATGTCTTAATTCAGTTCAATTCAGTTTATTGATATAACAACAGTTCACAACAAATATCTCAGGGCACTGTACAAAAAGATTTGTATATATCATGAAATGCTTATTTGTAAAAAATAAAATAAAATAAAATAAAAAATAAAATAAAAGTTGTCTGTCAGAAGTCAGATTACACTGAATCTCCACTTTATCATAACCTCCCATCCTGAGCATCACACAGGCAACAGTGGGAAGAAAAAACTATTTTTTAATGGTGCATGAGTAGTTTATATGGTCCAGGAGTAGTTTCAATGATCCAGGAGTAGTTTCTATGGTCCATGAGTAGTTTCTATGGTCCAGGAGTAGTTTCAATGATCCGGGAGTAGTTTCAATGGTCCAGGAGTAGTTTCAATGGTCCAGGAGTAGTTTCAATGATCCGGGAGTAGTTTCTATGGTCCAGGAGTAGTTTCAATGGTCCAGGAGTAGTTTCAATGGTCCAGGAGTAGTTTCTATGGTCCAGGAGTAGTTTCTATGGTCCAGGAGTAGTTTCAATGGTCCAGGTGTAATTTCTATGGTCCGTGTGTAGTTTCAATGGTCCATATAGTTTTTATGGTGCAGGTGTAGTTTCAATGGTCCAGGTGTAGTTTCTATGGTCCAGGTAGGTGTAGATTCTATCGTCCATATGTAGTTTTTATGGTCCAGGTATAGTTTCTATGACCCAGGTGTAATTTATATGGTCCAGATGTTGTTTTTAAGGTCCAGGTGTAGATTCTATGGTCCATGTCTAGATTATATGGTCCATGTGTAGTTGGTATGGTGCAGTATAGTTTCTATGGTCCATGTGTAGTTTCTATGGTCCAGATGTCGTTTATAAGGTCCAGGTGTAGTTTTTATGGTCCAGGTGTAGATTATGTGGTCCATGTGTAGTTTTTGTGGTCCAGATGCCGTTTATAAGGTCCAGGTGTAGTTTTTATGGTCCAGGTGTAGATTATGTTGTCCATGTGTAGTTTTTGAGGTCCAGGTTTCTATGGCCCATGTCTAGTTTCTATGGTCCATGTGTAGTTTTTATGGTCCAGGTATAGTTTTTATGGTCCAGGTGTAGTTCATATGGTCCAGATGTTGTTTTTAAGGTCCATGTGTAGTTTATATGGTCCATGTGTAGTTTATATGGTCCAGATGTCGTTTATAAGGTCCAGGTGTAGATTATATGGTCCATGTGTATTTTTTGAGGTCCAGGTTTCTATGGTCCACGTCTAGTTTCTATGGTCCATGTGTAGTTTTTATGGTCCAGGTATAGTTTCTATTGTCCAGGTGTAGTTCATTTTGTCCAGATGTTGTTTTTAAGGTCTAGGTGTAGATTATATGGTCCATGTGTGTTTTATATGGTCCAGATGTTGTTTATAAGGTCCAGGTGTAGTTTTAATGGTCCAGGTGTAGATTATATGGTCCAGATGTTGTTTTTGAGGTCCAGGTTTCTATGGTCCAGGTGTAGTTTTTATGGTCCAGATAGTTTCTATTGTCCAGGTGTAGTTCATATGGTCCAGATGTTGTTTTTAAGGTCCAGGTGTAGATTATATGGTCCAGATGTTGTTTTTAAGGTCCAGATGTAGATTATATGGTCCATGTGTAGTTGTTATGGTCCAGGTATAGTTTCTTTGGTGCATGTGTAGATTATATGGTCCAGATGTCGTTTTTAAGGTCCAGGTGTAGTTTCTATGGTCCATGTGTAGTTGTTATGGTGCAGGTGTGGATTCTATGGTCCGTCTAGTTTTTATGGTTCAGGTGTGGTTTCTATGATCCAGGTGTCATTTTTAAGGTCCAGATGTCGTTTTTAAGATCCAGGTGCAGTTTTTATGGTCCATGTGTAGTTGTTATGGTGCAGGTGTAGTTTCTATGGTCCAGATGGTCCATATGTATTTTTTATGGTCCAGGTGTAGATTCTATGTTCATTTGTAGTTTCTATGGTCCAGGCATAGTTTATATAGTCCATGTGTATAGTTTTCATGGTCCATGTGTAGTTTCTATGGCCCAGGTGCAGTTTTTATGGTCTAGGTTTAGTTTTTATGGTCCATGTGTAGTTTTTATGGTCCATCTGTAGTTTTTATGGTCCAGGTGTAGTTTCTATGGTCCATTATGGTCCAGGTGTAGATTATATGGTCCATGTGTAGTTTATGTGGTCCAGGTGTAGTTTCTATGGTTCAGGTGTAGTTTACATGGTCCATATGTAGTTTTAATGGTCCATGTGTAGTTTCTATGGTCCATGTGCAGTTTTAATTGTCCGTGTAGTTTCAATGGTCCATGTGTAGTTTCTATGGTCTATGTGTAGTTTCTTGTGGGTAATAACAAAGAAAAACACATGTCAGAAATAATAATAAAAAAAAAAATACAAGCCTGAATAATAGAGCAAGTAACAACAGCAGTAGAGAGAGGAAATGTGGACAGTTTGTCCCATAGTAGTCTAAACCTATAGCAGAATATTAAGGGTAGCTCAGGAAACCCAAGCAAACTCCAACTATAGGATTTTTCAAAAAGGAAAGTTAAGCCTAGTCATAAAAGTAGACAGGGTTTCAGCCTCGGACAGAACCTGGATCTGCCTCCTCTTCTACTTTTAGAAACTCTAGAAACCACAATTAAACCTGCAGGCTAGAAGTTGATACTCTGTTAGGAAAAAGTGGAACAATAGCATATTTAATGTAAAATGGAGGTTGGTTGTTGAGATCTTTGTATGGTACAAATAAGATTTTGAATTCAAGTTGGAATTTGACAGGGAGCCACTGGAGAGAAGCTAAAACTGGAGAGATGCGATCTCTCCTAACTCTCGTTTAAACTCTGACAGCAACATTTTGGATCAATTGAAGACTTTTCCAGGAGCTTTTTTTTTTCCCACACCTAGATATTTCTTAAAAATCACAAAGGTCCAATCTAGAAGAAATAAATGCATGGACCAGTTTTTCTGCATAATTTTAAGACAAGGTGTTTTTAATTTTAGTAATATCCTTAAAGTGGATAAAGTGGCCCAGTTAACATGTCTGTGTTTAAAAGCAAAAAGGTCAAAGTCATGCAGGTCTTGAGCAAGGATTGAGTGAAATAAATCAAATAATCTTGAATTTGCATCCCATGGTTGAGAACTAAGCACAATTCACTCATCTTCTTTGGAAAAAGGCACCTCTAAGCAAAATAATGAAATGTGTTGGTTAAAACAGCTGACAGTATAAATCTACATTCAGTTTTTTCCCCTCAGAATGAAAACAGACATTACAAGAAAAATGTTGACTTTTTATCAACTTCCAGCTACTTTAATCAATTAACACTGAGCTGCAGTTGCTTTGCTTATTAACGTATTTGAGAACCTTGTGGAATATCTTTGGGTTTGATCCCGAGCTGCTTCTTTTTCTTTGTTACCCCTCCATGAGCTCTGTTGAGTCAGCATGTCCACCATCAACCTGCTACGTAACCTCCCATCTCTCTCATGCACAAAACACACATATCCTTGTCTCCCTCCTTCCCTGTATTATCCCATGTCCTCAGTGCAAACACAAACAAGATCCAATGGAGGCAGGTGTCCCTCCACCGGGATGAACCAACAGAGAACCAGGATCCAGGAAGAGGAGGAGGAGGTGGTGTCCACATGTGTGTTTCAGAGGCATGGGGGGAGGTGTGGGGGCTTTACCGTTGTTTTCTGTTTGTGTGAGGAGAAACTTTGAACAAAGCTGATAGCATCTTTTAAGCTCCGACTAAGCTGCTTGTTTTCACTCAAGAGATCTGTTTTATCGCAAAGTTTCTTTTTTAATGTGGTTAAGAAGAGTGTCAGACCAAGACAGATAGGAAAGACAGGAGATTACAGATCTTTAATTTATGTTTCAAACTACCTGTGTCAGTCAAACCCTCCTGCTCACGCTAAGGTGGGACAGAGTCGTTAAAAAAGTGCTCACCCTTTGCAGCCCCTGATTTGGTTGTATGCTAATCCGTCATGTCATTTCACACTCAAAATGATTCTGACCATTTTCAGGGCTAATTTGCCTGCAGATGTGCTGCCTGATGGTTATCTGTCCACCTGAAAAGAGCAAACAACCTTTCGTATTGTAGTTTAAACCTGTTCAAAGAGCTACAGGGGAAAAAGTGACCCAAAACCAAGAGGGGGAATCCACACGTCAAACTGGTTGTATTGGGGGGGGGGGGGGGGAGTGGATGTGAACATTTTAGTGTATAAGTGGATTTATTTAGCACATCAGGAGTTGAGACTAAAGCAGAGATGTATGGTTTGTATTCCAGGTGAAAACCAAACACACAAACACCTCAACTGTCAAGCACGGTGGTGGAGGGGTGAGGATTTGGGCTGGCGTGCACACCTTTAGTTTAGTCTAAAACTTGGACTAAACTGGGTCATGATCCCAAACACAGCAAATCAGAGCAGAAAACAACTCCTGAGAGCTACTGAGTTCAACAAACAACTGAAGATCAATTTAATGTTTGACACACATTGTGTTTAATGAAAAATGACATGATTGGATTTATTGTTTGTTTTTGTCCCTTGAGGTTAAAGATGAATAATTTTAGAATCTGGCGGACCTCATTACGTTTCTTTAAATGTTCTGATGTACATCTGGAAAAGGCTTTCTTTCCCTCATTATTTAATATTTTGTAGAACGACAATGTTGGCTGAGATCAAACTAACTTGTATTTGTTTACTTGTCTATGTAGATGAAAAAATTGCAACGCAAAACAGCTTCTTTATCTATAAGAAAATTATATTGTATCTATTTTAGTTTGCCTTTATGGCACCACAATTAAAATCAACATTTCTTTTCTTTTCGAATCCTGGTCAAGATAAACCAGATTTACAAAAATGTTTTATCACAGTAAAACAATAATAATAAATAAAATCCACAAGAATTTATAAGGAAATAAAATGAAATCAGCTAAATTCCACATATTTTACTGAGAATGTGCAGTTGTTGTGTTGTTTTGAAACCTATTTTTTAAATAATGCAATAAAAGCAGTATTTTTTTTCCACCAAATTCTGCAACATTTATAAACATCATAATGGAATGACGCAACAGAAGTTTATGCAATCAGCTAATTTTCAACAAATATATTAGACTATTATCACTAAAACATGACATTAATTTAAGACATTTTAGGGCTAAATTAATCAGATACTCTCCTCCATATGAGCTTTAATTACTTTTTATCAATTTTTTTTGTTGCTAAAATCTAATAGAAATTAATTTCCTCCAATTTCAACCCAATCTAAAAATCAATGCTTTGTATTTTATCCTGCTCTGCAGCTTCTCACTGGTCTCTCCTCAGCTCCAGGTATAGGCCACCAGCTGAGCCAATCACAGCCCGGCTCAGGGTAATTGACAAACAGGCCACGCCTCCGCTGCCACCTGTAATCCAATCCGCGGCCTTGTCACAGGTAAAACCGGCCTCAATTTCTCAACATTGCCCCCAAAAAAGCGAGAAAAGCCGACAAAACCCGTTCTCTCAGTAGGGGACACCTTGTTTGTTGCCGCGGCCCTCATCCAGGAGTATTCCACCTTAAAGAAGACGGGTCGGATTTTCAGAACCAACTAGAAAGTCCAGTTCGACCGACGGAGATGTCACAGGAGCATGACAAGTAAGTCGTCCTGACTCTCCATTCCGAGCCTGCTCAAAGACCACGTTGACACTATTTGCTTCTAATATACAGATTCTGATATTTTGGGGGAAATACGTAATTTTTTTTTTCACTTTTTTCCCGGTTTTACGCATGGATTTCCAAAAGCCGAGGTCAAACATGGCACGACCCTGACCTGCAGCTGCCTGACATTTTAATATATGGTGTCGCACATTTAGGCACCACTTTAATCATAGCTATTTTTTTCTGTGGGTAAGTTGTTCCCAAACTTCACGGCTGCCAAGCGCGATTAACATCTCCCCATGTTTCCCATGGTGTCAGCGCGCGCAGTTCACCTGTCATGTTCAAGCCTGTACAGGTGGATCTCAGGTGTACCTCCACCTGTCGTGCGAGCCGAGGCGCCTGTTGGAGCAGAGGAGCTGTCCCGTGATCGACATGGGGCGTTTTAGTGTTTGGTTTGCTTAAAACTGTAACAGTTATTAATGTTTGCTCAGAGAATAAGCGCGCGCCAACAGTGGAGCCCAAAGAAAAAGGCTTCCTCTGCAGGTGAATTGGAGGTTTTAATCAGAAAATATATATGTAGCCTATTTGGAAAAAATAAAACAAGTCATGCTTTTGTTGTTAGAGATGATTACTCCACACTCTGTGCGTATGTTGAGGCCAACAAAAAGAAGACTTTGGAGAGGAGTGAAACTGTACACCTGCTAGGCGTTGGCCCCAAACAGACAATGTAAGCCAGCACCGCTCTGTATCTTTGGTCCTGGTGGATTTTTTCCCCAACTCAAAATGTTATTCCAAAAATAAATAATGGGGGACAAGAAAATCCTTAAGCGACAAATGTTTCATTCCCTATACAGAAAGTTTGTTTTTGTGTGTTCATATCCATTAAAAGTAATACATGCCTGAACTATTGCTGCCTTTTTTGTGGTTAAAATCTAATTTATCAGCTTTTCCCTCTTAATTGTATTATTATATAACAGCCTGAATCTTATTGGGGTTATTTTAAGAATACCAAAGTCAAATAGGATCACTGTCTTTGAACAAATAATAATAATTGTAGATATAAGGAGAAGACGGTGTGTTTTTAACAGCAGAGATGTGCTATTATTAGGTTAACATGTCAAACCATGGGTAAACATTTGAATTTACTGTAAACAGCTTCAGTGGAGACGTGAACAGTTTCACACACAAAGCAGAGGAGGTTTTTAAAGTCGTGCGCCCTGCTTTTAGGTCTTGCGTGTTTTATAATCAGTTTTAATGGAAGTACCGTGTTTTTTTGTGCTCCACGCCTCCGGTTGAGTCACGCTCAAAGCAGCGGCCTCGCATGTTTGTCGAGCGTTACGACTGAAAAACGCCGCAAGAAGCGCTCAAGAGCTCATTATCATTATTGTTCACCAACGGGTTCGCTCACCCCTTCCATAATGGCGTTGTAAGCTGTTGTTGAAGCGCAGGAATGCAGCCGGGTCAGGCGTGTCGCTTCCGGTCAGCTCCGCAGCCAATGGCAGCCCTCGAACCAGAGTCGTCTCACCGGACGAGCCTGAAACGCGTCGACTCTCGTGTGCGACGGCTGAGATTTGTTTCACAATCGTCGAAAAGCCTGAACAACAAGTCCCGCAGATAAACATCCGTGGCTGATTTGTTACACCTATAACCTGTTTGTCGGTTTTTAACGAGGCTGTGATTTTTTTCAGTTCCCGGCTTGTGGAGCTTTTTTGGCGTCTCTGTCGAGAATCAGGGAGTTAAGAGCTTCACACGACTCTTAAAAGCCCAGTTTTTAGATCAGCTCCTTCAAACATTTCTACGTTCTACGAGCATTTTAGTCCCTAATTTATATTTGGATTCAATGAAAAAGTTATGAACTACCATTTTGGATCAGTGAGCTAATGGCTAGTCTGTATGGCCAAGACCAAACGGGTTGCTGGGTAGCAGTTCATGCCAGTGCCGTTATATAAACTTTTACGCCCCTGTCACTTTTGCAAACACATTTTATTTCAAGAAAAATATTACACGGTTATTCAATAAGAATTTTGAGACTATTTGCAAGGATAAATAGGGGCAGCAGCATTTAGCTGTAGCACTTCTGCTGCAGCTTGTGCCACTTCCCAAAGGACTATCATTAATCTGTAAACTGACTGTGGGGTACTGGTTTATAAAAATTCTTCTCGCACGAGCTGATTTTTGCTATTAAAGTTGTTTTAGAGTGGTAAGAACCTACTCTGGTCCAAGCCCTGTTTGGATAATTTAACTCCATTCAGAAATAAACTCTGTTTTCATAAACTGAGGCTGATAAAAAGTTCGTCTAGGACAGGTTAGATATTACTTGTTCTGAGGCTTTCCAGAGAACCCCACTTCAAATCATCCCGATCTAATAAATACCTCGTTATCTGGAACTGGTAGCTCTGTGGACGGTGCTGCGGTCGTCTAAACCTGAAATTTGAACCCAGGAAGGGCATCTGGCGGCAAACAAACCCCAAGTCCGTCATGCACGTTTGCTCGCTGTGGCGACCCCCTGAAGAAGGGAGCGCCCTAAAAACAACCTTTTAACTGAACTCTGCGACTAAACTGACACACGTCTCATTTTGCAGTAAGCGAGCGGTCTTGGTTCTGCAGAACAAGCAAGGTTATGGCGGCCAGCGTCGCTCCTTCACCACCGAGGACGAAGCCTGGAAATCGTTTCTGGAGAACCCGCTGACAGCCGCCACCAAGGCCATGATGAGCATCAACGGCGACGAGGACAGCGCTGCAGCTCTTGGCTTTCTCTACGACTACTACGAGGTAAAAAAATAAAATAAAATAAAAAAAATCACTTTCCTGACCCGTGACCACTGAACAGTTTTGTTCCAAAGTTTTACAGTTCAACATGCTCTGCCTGACCAGTACGGAGCATCTGTTAGGCAGAGGTGGAGTTTGTAACTGATCTAGCGGCCCCTGCAGACGGCAGGATGACCCGTGTTGTTGGATGTGATGTGGTCAGACGCTGAGCGGCTGTGTTTACCCTCTTCTGCAGGTGCCCAGGGAAAAGAGAACAATACAGCCCAAGACAGAGTCTCTGGTCTCTGATGTGGATCCAAACAAAAGGTGAGCGTCCGACCTCTACCAATACCACCCCCTTCAAAAATAAAAAGCACAGCACCGAGCGATGGCTTGAAAAGAAACCTAAATGTTCAGGTTAAGACCTAAAGTCTCGTTTTAATAAAATCTAAAAACTCGGCTTTGTTTAAAAAAATATATAATGTAGTGACTTTTAAAACACGTCAAAAAATAAAACTTTAATTTCAATGTTTTGGTGGCTTTTGTGATATTAGTCTTTTTGTTCAATGATTTATTTAAATTTAGTCTCCATAGCTTTTAAAAAAGGTTTTTAATTGTGAGTTTAATCATAAATTAGAAAAAAAAAAAATCTAAGCATACCAGCTTGTAACCTTAACAATAAACAATTCAAATATGTTAAATATCCATCTTCTCAACAACTTAGCTCCATCTTATATTACAGAGCTTATTGTTCCATATTTTCCTAACAGAGCACTTCGCTCTCAGACTGCAGGTTTACTTGTGGTTCCTAGAGTTTTCAAAAGCAGAATGGGAGGAAGATCTTTCAGTTATCGAGCTCCTCTCTTGTGGAACCAACTTCCAGTTTCTGTCCATGAGGCTGACACATTGTCCAGTTTTAAGACTTTCCCTTTTTGATAAATCCTGTAGTTAGGGTTGGATTGTTATGCTGCCATAGGCTTAGACTACTAGAGGAAAATTTGTTCTCATGTCTAAAAATGATTTTTTTTTACAATTTAATAGTTTACATTTGAAATTATTTCCATCTTAACATGTAATTCTTGAGCTGCCATTGTGTATCTGTTCCTCTCAAACCCAGCCAGTCGAAGCAGATGGTCACTTGTCCTGAGCCTAGTTCTGCTAAAAGTTTCTTCCTCATGAGGGAGTTTTTCCTTTCCACTGTCGCCTTCATGCTTGTTCAAGATGAGAGTCTGTCATGAAGCTAAACTGAAAGCAGTCTCCTCCTCTGATAAATAACGTTATTAGCTTACTATAAATATATGAATGTTTCTATTCAGTGCCCTGCTTGACTTCTGTTGTGACTTGGTGCTATATAAACTGAATTGAACTGAATTGAACCGGTCATACAAGCAGAAAGGAAACAAAGACAATTAACTTTCGATGTGCATTTAAAAAAAATGATTCACATACATTGGCTTCTATCACAATGAACCAAAACTTTTTAATAAGAGCTTAAAAACATTTGCTCAAACTCTTGTTAACTTAACCCAACTGGGGATGAAAACAAAACATAAAAATCACATGAATAATGATGTTATTTTTACATTTGTCTTCAACACATGATGACGGTCATCTGGTGCATCCAAATCTGATTTATTGGAAAACATCTTCCAGCGACAGTGAGTTGTTGTGAAGCCTGGTCAGATGCCCGCTTACTGCAGTTACCCTGCTTCACAGCGGACATATTTTCCCAGCAGGCCATTGTTCAACTAATCAGCCCTGACAAGCTTCTCGTGTTGTTGCCTGCTCACAACAATGTGGCGCTGATTTCAGCAGAGAGAAAACAAGGACACTTTCAGAGGAAAGACTTGGATTTGGATTATTGTGATTTTAATTTTACTATTTGAACTGGTTCAACTATTAAAGGTTTTCATGAGACAATCCATGTCTTTATTTATCAGTTGATCAAATCCTGCCTTCAGGACTATATAGGCAGGATAAAACAAAACAAGTGAATCAAGCTGTGACTGAGTCACAGAGGGACAAGAATAGAGTGGTGTAAATCTGGTTTTGGCCTAGCTCTGAAGGACAGAGGGGGTTTCAAATGTCACCAAACGAGCCAAGAGAAAACACATCCTGTCTGTAATCTGTCGCTCAGCTCATCAGTGTTTAGCCTTCACAAACAAAAGGTTCAGACACTGACTTACTGGCTAAATATTAGAAGTTAGAATATGATTTAGAGAAGACATCTGGTGGAGGAAATTTAATTTAGCTTTCCTGACAAGAAGATGATGCTTTAACTATACAGGAGACAGTTAACTCACCTCTTTCCTCTTTAAAATAAATTAAAAAATGTATCATGAAAAAAGAAGGATGCAGAAAAACACTCATCTGATTTGTTTTTGTGTCAAATTGCTACAAAGCACGGCGCTAGCACAGAAATGCTACAAACAACGCTGTTAGCTTGAGCAGCACCGATTAGGTTAATATGACCAAAAAATAAAATCTGAAAAGCTTAATGTTAAAGGTGACACGTGTTCAAAATTTTAATCTGTGTTTCTTTAACATTTAAGCTTCACAATGTGAACATGTAAGAAGCAAAGTTGGCTAGGAGCTAAAAGCTAACAGCAGCTAGCAGAGCTGAATCTTGCTCCTGTAGCTGGAAGCTTTTTAATTAGACTGAGATAAAATAGTTAACGTTCAGACATGGAGTCATTCAGTGAAGACTTGAATGTGATTTTAGGTTTATCACTGAAGAGGTTTCATTTTTTTATTTTCAGCTTTTATGCATAAATTATTATTATGGGGGGAATGGTGGCGCAGAGGTTAGAGATGGTGAGCCTGTGATGGAAAAGCCGCTGGATCAACTCCCTGAACTGGCAACATCAAAATATAGTGGGAAATATTGACACCTATATACCCACCCATATTAGCCCCACTCTGGGCCCTTGAGCAAGGCCCTTAACCCCTGCCATCTGCTCCCTTGGGCACCCTAGATAGCAGCCCTCTGCTCCACACAGAGGGCTGTGGTAGCTCCTGGTCTGTGGTTGTGTCAGGAAGGGCATCCGGCGTAAAATAATTGCCAAGTCTTTCTGCAATTTGGGTCGCTGTGGTGACCCGAGAAGCAGAAAGTGTGGAAATTATTAAATTTCCAGTCAGAATTAGCTTTTCAACTGCTCAACTCAACTTTATTTTGGTAAATTAAAAACATTACACAAAAGGAAAACAATATAAAATGGTAAATCAATCATTTACCAAAAAAGGAATAGGCTGAAGTCAAAGCTTATACTTGCCTATATAGATTCAGCAGTCCACATAATGACTGATATCTACTTTCCACATACATACATAAGTACACATAAATTACAGTACAATTAAATACGTATGTATATAATACATACACATACTCACATACATATACACATGGTTCAACAATTCATATATACATCTCCATATCTCCATAAGCTTTTATAATTTTATATTTTAAGGTTTTTTTAAAGCTCACAAAAAAGTACATAATTTGAGATCATCATTCAATTTATTCCACAGTTTCACGCCAATAACTGAAATATAGCTAGATTTTACTTTACTTTTCTCTTTAGCTTGTTCAAATATTAACAAACCTCGTAAATCATATTTACTCTCTCTTAACTTAAATAATTTCTGAATTCCGGAAGGAAGACTTTAATTCAGTGCTTTATACATTATTTCCAGTATTTTTATATAAACAATATCATTAAATTTTAAAGTGTTTCTTTGAATAAAAAGTTTATTTGGTTCACAATATCCCACTTTATTAATAAGTCTATTTGCTTTTTTGGTAACTTTATTAATATGTCAATAGTACTGTAGTTTTATTTGCATTTCCCCATATTTCTGAGCAATATGACAAGTAGGACATAATCAAGGAAGAGTATATAATATGCAAGGCTTTTACATATACTGTATTACATATTTTATTCTAAACAATATTCCAATAGCTTTTGCAATTTTATTTCTAATACATTCAATATGAGGCTTCCAACTAAACTTGTTATCTAGAATGATACTTTTGTCTCATAAACTCTGTCAATTTCAGCTCTATTGATACGTAACATTACATTACTGTAAATCCAATTATCTGAAGAAACCATAAATTTAGTTGCTGATTTTTTATTTAAAGATAGCTTATTATCATCAAACCACTTTTTTAACTTTTATGTTAACAACACTTTCTGCTTGTAAAAGTAATCCATATTATATACCTCTATGACCAATGTGTGCCTAACAGCCGGGGGTGCTTTCGCATCAAGAAACTTTAAGCATTTTTCCCTTAAACATCTTTTCACTCATTGTATGTTCATTTAATCTAAAGTGCTCTACAACTTTTGAGTCATAAAACCATATTTAGATGTAGAAACGTTTTGATGCTGAGCGTTCCCTTCCTTCAGTGCTCTGTGCTGTTATCAGACTGTTGCTGTGTGTGCTTGTGTACAGTGTGCGGCTGTGACTTGGCTCACAGCGGTTTCTTCACGAGGGGCGGGGACTGCCTGTGCCCGGTGGACTTCCAGCGTCTTCACGGCACGCCTTGCAACAACTGCGGTGACTTTGTCGAGGGGGAGGTGGTCACAGTCCTGGGAAAGTCCTACCACCCAGCTTGCTTTGTGTGCACCATTTGCAAGTAATCCCGATTAATCTGGCTGTTAGCGAAGAAAAGTTTAGCGTTCGTCTGTCTTAGATGTCTTTGTTTCTCTGCTTCTCAGACGGCCTTTCCCTGCGGGGGATTGTGTGACTTTCAGGGGGAAAGACTGCCTCTGTCAGCGCTGTAATGAACCCACATTACCCTCAGATCAAATCACTCATCCCAGCAGTGAGTCACTCCCTGTGGAAGAACATTTGATCCAATATTCTTATGAAAATATAAATAGATTAAAGTTGGTGATCTCCTAAGGACAGTGGATTGAGTTGGACACTGGCCAACTACTGTAGTTTAAAGTCAGTCAACTGCATGTTCTTTTTTCGTTTATTAATTTTTATCTTGCACTCTGGAGTCAGGCCAGTGCCATATACAATTTTGTTTACAAAGTATGCCTTTTTTAAACAGATCTATAAGAACTTTGGACGCCATGTAGCCAAAACCATAAATACATAGACAATGTTTGTGTTCAGTTTCTGAAGCAACAGACTCTTGTAAACCAGTGATAAATTCAGCCTCTGCTTTAACTCAGTCCACCTAAAGTTTAGAG
Source organism: Hypsolebias martinsi (assembly GCA_031762355.1). Taxonomy (NCBI): domain Eukaryota; kingdom Metazoa; phylum Chordata; class Actinopteri; order Cyprinodontiformes; family Rivulidae; genus Hypsolebias; species Hypsolebias martinsi. The sequence continues at coordinate 14,273,223 of JARVGQ010000610.1, read as the reverse complement.
AAACAACGGATCAAAAGAGGACTGAGACTCAGTAAGCCTCTGATTAGAAGGATCTGTCTGCAGGATTGTACAGAAAAGCTGCTAATTAAGAGAACACACAGGGACCAGCACTGTTACTATAATTCTGTGGTGTCAGACATAATGCGTTCAGTTTGCACATGCAGGTGATCATATCTGTGCGGTTTTCAGATTGTGCCGGCTGTGGCCGAGACATAAAGAACGGTCAGGCTCTGCTAGCTCTGGGGTGTCAGTGGCACATCGGCTGCTTCAAATGCAAAACCTGCAGGAGGGTCCTGAGCGGAGAATACATCAGCAAGTAAAATTTCTCAGCCATGCTTTCACTTGTTCAAGTTCAAGTTTACCTCCACTGTTTTGTTGTGATCTGCGACATAAGACTTCTAAACAGGAAGTGTGATGTCATATAGCCTCTAACTTGTTCATCTTCCAGAGATGGTTTCCCCTACTGTGAGAGAGACTTCCAGACTCAGTTCGGGGTGAAATGTGAAGCGTGTCAAAAGTTCATCACAGGAAAAGTTCTCGAGGTAAAACCCACTCTTTGTTCAGTTCCAATTTAATGTCCTTTGTCATTTCATACTGAAAGCTGCCATCTAAAGACTTAAAGAGCTGGACACATTTTAGAGGAGCTGGGATGGATTTATGTGAGCTTGTGTTGCCACAATTAAAAACCAACATATTTTAGGAGTGAACTTCACCATTCAGCATAAAGCTGAAATAGATGAAAGGATAGCTTCTAAAAATAGAAAATGATACAAAATACAGCAAAAGATAAATCCGGTGTTGTTGAAACGTTTTGTCCTTCATCCAAAGGACTTCATCAGTCCAAGGAGCCATAACAAACACATTCCGACAAGCAGCACACTCACATAGTGGGCCAACCAGTTTGCTGGTGATCAGATGGTTTCTGGAGCCCGTCCAGCGCCCTCTCCCCTGTCGACTCCTCTGAGACAGTCATAGCCAAAGTGGTTCAAAACATCATACATGTTATGTACGACCCTCAGCTACTCCACACAAAACGTTAACTCAATACCTGTAAATCTGACAGAGCTAAAGCAAAATTTTTGTTGGATGAGTAGCTGTTAAAGCTGTCTGGAATGTGTGTGTCGGGCTTGGCAACACTCAGACTCTGTACGAACTATCTGTGGACCTGTATCAGAGCTGAGCAGGCAGGACTGTGGAACATCTGGTAGTGTTCATGGACAGGAATAGATCTTGGAGAAGCTGTAAGCCCAACTTTGACGTAAGTAATCACAATTTGGCTGTTTGGAGATGTCATGAGATGTACTAGCGAAACTGTAAAGGCAGATGAGGAAATTAACGAGCTTGGCCTGACCCAAAACAATGTTGAAATCTGGATCTGGCTCTGGCCTTGGAAGGCTGACTATCTCGATTTTTCCTTGGATGTTGTGGAAATAAGACGCTCTGCTCCCCTCCCCAAGGACGTGGACCTGTGTCAGAGCTCAACTAAGTTGGCTGATAAACAAACACCTCTTAACAGGACTATGGCTGGGGGGGGGCGCTGGACTGTGCTGTACCACAACTTCCCCTAAAATTCATGCCAGTCTCCCTCATTGCCTCTTCTGGTGTGGCAACCTAGGAGATTCGAAGGCGCCAAAGGGTTTCTTCCGTCGCTCACCTAGCAGCTGTGCTGGGACCCCCCTCGCCCTACCCATTCCACATGCAAATGTATTAAATCTATTTATAGTTGCTTTTTCTGTGCTTCGGTAGTTTTTTGCTGTCTTGCACTGTGTCAAAGACACAGTGTGAGAGAATTTTTTTTATTATCCCTCCTACCTTTTCTCATGTTTTTCACTTTCCTTATCTAAAGGTGGTGCTACTCTCTGCGGCTGCAGCCTCAGACATCTGTCTCCCCCATATCTGTTGTTTTATTTTCTTGACGGATGTACTGAAATGAAATTTCCATTTTGGATCAATAAAGTATATTAAATGATTGATTGATAGCTGTGGTGGCCACACTGAATCAGGTTGACTTCAAAGGTTAATCAGCTGTAGCTGAACATTCAGTGATTATCTTCTGAAAGTTTCTTTAAAAATCTGTCCAGAGGTTTATGAGATATTTTGATAAAAGTTAGCACAAAGTTTTCCCTTGCTCAGCTGATATAGTATCAATCTCATGAAGCAGGAGCCTAAACTTTTACTCCACACTGTTTTAAACTACTTCAAACTTTGAAAAACATTGAAGTACAAGTTTTTTTTTTTTACAAACTTGACATCAAATATGTGCTTTGACGACCCATTAGTCAAATGAGTCTTTGTATGTTTTATGTGTTTATGCCAATTTGAACATTTGTTTTAATTTGAACATTTATCAATAAATTGTGGGTTTATTTGTTGAGTTAAAATAGAAATTTATCTTCTGCGACTTTTTTCAGGCCGGACACAGACATTACCACCCCACTTGTGCCAGATGCAACCGATGTGACAAAGTGTTCACAGAAGGAGAAGAAATGTATCTGCAGGGTCAGTTTGGTGTTATTAAGCTTGTTCTGCATCACTTGTGTAAAGATACTGGACATATATTGTGCAAGACAACTTTTTTTTTTTTTTTTTTTTTTATAAAAGCAAACGTAATTTCTTATCCATGTTTTCTCAGGAATGACAATTTGGCACCCAAACTGCAGAGACAGCAGCAGAGCTGAGGACAGTTACAGGGTAGGACATCCATGACTTTATTTTCATCACTTACTCTCAATGTGAAGCATCAAAAGCAACATGAGGTTTTTAGTTTTAAAGCTGATTTATTTAAAGAACAGCAGAATATTTACATGTTGTCTCCCTTCTCAGGTCAGCAGGTCAAAGACGCCCTGTCTTGATTTCTATTTCCCCACACATGAACTGAAGGTTAATATTGCGTGCAGGCCTGCTTCTTGCACAAACAAATGAAAGACAGATCTTTTAAAGTGTATTTCTGTGAGAAGAATGCAAACAGTTAATATCTTACCTGTTGCAGATATATTTTTATTTAAAGCAGTTCCTGCAAATATATTCATTATAAACCCATCAGTGCAGGGCCAGCCAGCAATGCCTTCTTTGCTGGCCTAAACACAATAAGAATCATAAACTTACATTTTAATATTTTTCCAATAACTAATATGTGTTAGGTTATTCCAAATAGTATGTTCTCGTCATTTCATAGTTTGTCTCCTGTTAGTGCTGCTTCCATATGTTTATATAGAGTTTTTATCCAATCAGATGTTGAATTTCATCTGTTGCTAGGGTCAAATAAATCTGCCTCGAGGCCTTCAGGACCAACAGTGCAGGCACATGAAGATTAAATCAAATGGCTGTGACACTGTTGCTTTGACCAGTTAGATTTTGAGTTGTTCAGTCTGGGACCTTCTACCAGGCATTCAACAAAGTCAGCATTTTCACGTTGTGTGAGTGGACAGTCAGAGAGCATACTGGTCTGGGCTAGGAGACTGTGTAGCGGCCTGCACAAGCTAAGCTACGTTTATTTAGCTTTAATAGCTGTCATTTCAAGCCACAAGGGCTGCCTGCTTCTCTTGAGTAGACATTCTCAGCCCTAAAGGAAATGAACATTTAAGCAAAAAGCATGGCAGGGCAGACTGGACTTTAAGCATTAGTCTCCATGGAGATGGAAAAGGACTTGTTGGAATTTAAACGCACGGATAACCTGTACGACAAAGTAATTGAACGCTTCTATAGGAAAGAAAGGAGGATGGATTTTAGTACAGTCAAGACTTTTGGCAAGTAAAATACATTTGCTTTTTTTTCTTTCTCAGTTTATTACATTAATATTAATGCTTTTGCTAAATACGTGTGTGGAGCAGCTGTATGTGGCCGCAGCAATAGAAAACTTGCTGCTTGTGTTAATTGAGTTTCTTGCTTCAGTAATGGAATTCATTCTCGCTACATAAGATACCTGTCTGTGATGCAGCACCGATAATTTCTGTAGCCGTGGTGTCATAATGACGATACAAGAGGTGGATAAATTCAGGCAGGACACTATTGAAGGCCCAGGTGCAAAATGTCCAACCTGCCAGTGAAACTCACCTATATGGGTGCATGTGTGATGGGTTCAATCAAATATATAGACAGAAATGTACTGGCAGTGCATGTCTTTTCTGAATATGGGCATTAAAAATCTACACAGACATTATTAAAACAATTACAGTCATCCTTAATAAGCTGTCTTTTAAGTGTAGCTGTAATATTTTGCACACAGAAATAAAACTGTGCTGGTTTATCAATCAGATTTATGGAACTTACAGAAAGTTCCTGGAGAAACGTTGACGGGGACTGCATGCTGCTGCCGATTTAAATTGTTGATTTGACAGTAATATCTGGATCGCTCTAAGCTACCAGTATACCAATTTTTTGCAAAATTGCTCTTAAAATGACAGAGTTGTGGTGTTTTTTTCTCTTTTATCTAAGGTGGCCATCTTGTATTTTTGATTTGGATTCAATACCTGACAGGGAACACTCTCAGCTATAACATCACCAAATTACATCTCTGCGCGTGTCAAAATGGTTGAGTTAAAGCCATTTAAACGTAGCATTGGTGGCCATCTTGGTCATTTTTGATTTTGATACAGCATTGGAAAGGAAACATTCAGCTATCACCACACCAAAATCCAGCTCAATATCACTAACAATGACTGATTCACATATATTTTTCCTTTTTTGCTTAGGCGATCATCTTGGATTTTTGATTTTCAGTCAGAGTCTATTAGGGATCATTGTCAGCTACCAAAATGCCAAATTTCAGTTCAGTAGCTTTAAAAATGGCCAAGTTATTGTATTTTTTTCTCTTTTAGCTAAGGCAGCCATCTTGGATATTTGATTTGCATTAGGAGTGTGTAACCACTCGCTCTCAGCTACAACCATACTAAATTTCAGCTCAATATCTCAAAAAATGACCAAGTTATAGTCAATTTTGTGTTTGCTGAAGTAGCTGTGGCAGCCATCTTGAATCAAAATGGCTCGAAACGTTAATCAGTTCTAGACATTTATCTGATTATGTGAGTTGCAAACAAATCCAACAGTGAGTTTCTGTTTTCTTCAGGGACATCTGCACTCCAAGTCATTTGACTTGACAGCAGCAGTTAGTGTGAGGAGTGTTCATTTCCTATGGGGATATATGGCAACTTTCTCAGCAAAATATGCCGCGATGGTAACTCCAATTGCCAATAAAAGTAACAGCTCCCTTCTTCAGATTGAGCTGGTCGTTTTGATATAACGGCAGTCCCCAATAATGCCAAAATGTTAGGATTTCAATATACGCAGCACTAATGAACTCTGGTTTTAATCATGTTTTCACTCCTCTTTTATTGATGCATGCCCTCTGGCATTTATCAGTAGATGCTGCAGCACCCTCTGCACCTCTGCTTCAGTGAGCGCAGAGCTTTTTTAAACAAACTGAATAAGATCCCTGACACCCACTGCTACTCTTTGGCTATGTGGAGTGAACATCTGCTGCACAACTTTAAAAAACTGCAACGACTCGGCTGTCATCAGCTACAACTCACACGAGACAATTAAGAACCCTCGTGAACGTTTTCAGACGTTTTGGAGACTATCTCTCAAATGCTGCTTGCCAGCTGTAGTCAACAATAGTCCTGGCATAGTGAGACACTGGTCCTGCTCCATCTAGATGTTAGCTCATCAATCCAGTCAGAATTAACTTTATTTCTTCAAAACAGAGTTCATCCATATCTTCAACAGGTAATATGTTGTTTGTCCACTGAAACCCACTCAAAAAAAAAAAGATCTGAACTATAATTTTTTAGTAAATTAAATTTAATCATGCTTGATTTAATCACATAACAAAATGGCGTTTTGCTGACAGCATGTTCAACTCGATGCTGTGTTCTGATAAAAAGTTGAACTTAGATGATGCTTGAATGTGCAGGATTCCTTACGTAAATACTATTTTCTATAAAATAATGCATGCTTGGGCTTCAACTTCAACTTGGACTTCCTGTGAAGTATACATACAGCAGCAGAGTGCCTTTTCAATGTCATAGTCTGCATGCACCAGCATGTCAAAAAAAATTTTAACTGAAAAACTATCCCAATGTATCGCAAGTTAACTGTGCTTAAAGCTGACTTAGATGAGAGACAGGAAAGGATGTTAAAATGAAATGGTTCTACAAACTTTTTTTTTTTCAGCCCAACAGATCGTCATCTGAAAGCTCCTGTTCCAGGCCGAGCTCGTGCACTCCGGGCAGTCCAGGTCGAACCCTCTGTGTAAGTTTTAACACCTTGTTCGTCTTCTCTGATGCAGACTGCACATTTTGTGTTTCAATCAAATATTTTTATTCGTGCAGGACAATCACATGGATGAGTCACTTGTGCAGCATCTTTCTTTTTGACACTACATGAGGACAAACAGAAAAAAAAACAATGTTTGTTTACATTATTCCATAAATTAAAAAGTCATAATAACCTTGACTGATTGGAACTAGTTACATGTTGTACCATATTTTCTGGATTATAAGGCGCATTAAGTAAAACAAAACAGTCAGATAAGTCAAACTTTATTCAACTCATTCATAATAACCCTCAACATTGTTCAGTTGTAACATAAAATCGGTTCGAGGTCAGTAAGCACAACCAGAATTAATACATAAGGTGCACTGGATTGTAAGGCTCAGTGTAGATTTTTGAGAAAATTAAAGGATTTTAAGAGCGCTTTATAGTCCAAAAAATATGGTAATTTCAGTTGGGGATATTTACATTTTCTCAGCTCATCTATTGATATACAAAGAAATGAACCACATATTGATGAGTGTGTTCAAACACTTTATTAGGAGCTCAGACTGAGTTCAGTGTGCCTTAGTTTCCTTTCCTCTGGCCTCTTATGTTGAAACTGAATCCATTTTACTTTCTAAACATCTCAAAATTTAAGCCAAAAAAGGATTTTTCTTACGCAAAAGCCTTAAAAATAGAACAAACTTGTGAATCTGGTTACTTCCTGTGCCAAATAATCAAGATGTTTTGAAGGTTAAAGTTTTACATGTAGTACTCCCTCTGAGATGTGCTGTATACCTTTATTCTTTGACCAGAACCTGAGCCCAACCGTCTGCTCCTTTTGTCTCCTGCCCCTCTGTTGGTCGTCTTCTCCCCCCATCCCGTCCTCCCCAGGCAAAAGTAGACAACGAGATCATTGATTATCGAGACTTAGCAGCAATTCCCAGAGTCAAGGCTATATTTGATATAGAGCATCCCGACATGATGTCTTATAAGTGTGTGAACAACAACTCGTCTGCTTTGGATGGAAAAGGCAACAGACAGAACAGGCTGAGCCCCACAGAGGTAACTGACAGACTGGTTTTCTGTGTTTGGTGTTTCCACTTGGTTTGATTGAGTCCAACTAAGTAAAACATTGTTTTGTCTTCTAACTGAATATGTCTGAAGCAAAAATATTCTTGCAGAATGGGTTATGAAAGTATTAACTGTACCTCCTTGGTATCACTGGGGACTACCTAGTAAGGCAGCACCTATTATTTTCCACCTGACAACGGTTTCTTAACTTTACATCTTACTCTTCTGTCAAATTTAATGTGGCCTGAACCGCAATGTGTACCCCACAAATTTTGTATCAAAACGACCGGCTTAGCCTCGTGATGTGTGCTATTACATTTATTGCCGTTTTGAGTTACCATGGCGAGGTAATTTGCTAACAAAGACAATTTTTGTTTGTCATTTTTCATACACTAGTTGCAAATCAAATATTCAAGGCCGCCCGAGCTAAAAAGGAAAAATGCTGTGAACCAGCCAATGTTAGAGACATTAAGCTGAAATTCGGTGTGATGGTAGCTGGGAGCAATGCCCAATAAACAATGAATTTAAAAAAATTCAAAATGGCCACCAAAGCTAATTTTAAATGGCTTTAAAGGTCCACTGACATGATGTTTGAACTTTACATAAAATGGCACAACATATATATGTTGTATCATTCAGCTATGTTCGTTTTTTACAAGCAAATGATAAATATATGAA
>JARVGQ010000610.1:14077721-14088934 GCA_031762355.1 Hypsolebias martinsi | reverse complement strand
TCAATGGATTCTGTCTAAAAAAATGTAAAAATAAATGGCCCATTAGCACATCTCTGTACATCTGGCCTCAGGTTTGAAGGCAGCATATAATCCAGGCTGAATAAAACTAAATCTCAGGTCAGCTGAAGGCCACATGACGTGCTTTTGTTTTATGAGACAGACGCATGAATAAAGGAACCCTGATATCTGATTTGATGAACGCTGTAAAACTAGCTGTCCATGTCTGAGCACACTGTGCGCACGTGGATGCTGCGTCATACCTGTGAAATCCATTTAATCTATTCATTTTTCTGTCAGACTGAGTCTGAGACTGGTAGCTTTGTGCTTTGAACTCTGCTGCTGCAGAAAACAAAGCTCCGTCCGGCTGCAGACAATGAAGCTGCTGGATTTCTGCACGTGTCTTTGTGCTGCACTGTGGCCTTGTCATAAGTCCGTCAGTGGGGCCGGGACGTTCATCACTCACAAACAGACAGGGAGAGTCGCTGGTCATGGGAGATGGACGGCAGCGTTGGCACAAAAGAACCTTTGATTTGGTTATAAATACCACAACATGAAGGAGAAGCTCAGCAGGGGAGAGGGCAGAGGGCACAACAATAGGAGGAGGGGATCATCATCATCAACAACAACATGGAGGACATGATTAAATGTCATCCATGGAGAATTATTAAACTGTGATTGACTCGATTTACTTCGGGCCTGGTGCAGCTTGTGCATTTTTTAAACTATATTAGAAAGTATTTGAGAAGGTCGAATAAAGAATCAAAAGTCCAGGGGAAGTTTGACCCCAAGTTCTGAACGAAATGTGATTTTTGAGCCAACTAAAATAAATTATTGTCTCATTGGAAATAGTAAAGTGATAGAAGATGCTTTTCAAGATAATGCCTGATTTTGTCATTCTCTGCTGTCAAGAAGCCAATTTATATTTTAAACCATTAAAATGATGGTTATTCGTATTTCTTAAGATTTTCTGAGTGGCTTTCAAAGTATTTTTTCTTGATTTCACTCTTTTTTCTGTCCAGTACTCATGCCTGACTGGAACAGCATTTGGTGTGGTGTTCTTGCTTAAAAAATGGAGAGGAGGATAAAAAAAAAATAGGTGTCAGACCTAAAACACTATCTACAGAGGAACAGCATCTGAAAGTTGTGTCAAAAAATAGGGACAAAGCACGAGACCAAAAGGTGTGTCATCCTTCATGATCTTCAGCTAAAAGTGCTTTGAAAGTTGTGTTGGTGTCAAAACACTATTTTATTTGTCTATCTGTGTTAATTTCATAGATGCAGTTAAAGAACTGTGACAAAGTGTGCCTTAATGACTAAATAAATCAGTTTAATATTTAATTAGATGATAAACCAAATCAGCACTGATACTTGGTTCTTTCTTCGTTATTTGTTGACACCATGGTTCATTATTCTGTAGGTATTCTTTTGTGCTCAAATGATTTGCAGCTCAAAGCTATCTGAAACTGATCAGTCAAACTGGATCGAAAATGAGTCACAAAGCAGCAAACCCCTTAAAAAACTTTGAAACTACAAAATATTAGAAAGTCTGGTTCCATGAAGGAAAACCTAACATTCTTTGAAGGAATAAAGGGATTACTCTCAGCTACTACCACACCAAATTTAGCTGAATATTTGTAAATTTGACTTTTAGTCATTCCATGTTGGCTGAGATCAGAATCAGCTTTATTGTCATTGCACAGTTAAGCACAGCGAAAATACTTCTACATTCCAATACAGCCGTCCAACAAGGGTAGATGGAAATGGAGGATGCAGCTTCGGTGTCCTTATCACTTAAATAAGAAAAGAGAATAAAAACATGAGGCAAGACGGTCTTAAAAAAAAAAAAAAAAAATCTCACACCCTGTGTCCTTGACACAGGGCACAGTGTAAGGAAGAAAAAAAAAAAAAAAATTACCTTAGCACAAACAACATTGATAGACTTAAGACATTTTGAAGAAGCCGACAAAGGCGGCGAGATTGTCTGTGAACACGACCAGAACGTTCCATAGTCCTGATTAAGATGGCACAGTGTCAGCCGGTGCAGCTCTGATAAGGTCCACAGATGTTTCGGTGGGGGGGGCCACAGCTTCATATCCTCCAGGAGCAATTTGAGGTAAGTTGGCCTATCCAAGGCCAAATGGGGGGAGCCAGTTTCAGATAAACAACAATTGTTTTGGGACAGGCCGATTCAACAGATTTCCCAAATGCCTTCATAGTTTCTGCTGGTACACTCAATGGTGAATCCACACAGCCAGATTTGTGGTCATTCTACCAGTCCATGCTTGTAGCTTACTCCGAGGTCGATTCCTCCATGCCAGCGAACCCTAGAATCTGCAAGTGGCCTACAATTCTCAGAAATTGCATCCAGCTTATGGTTCAGCTCACAAAGCATATTAATCTGAGAGCTCAAAGCATGGTCATCCTTCTCATAAGGCAGGCAGCTTAGCTATTGCCAGAACTGCTGCCGACGTCTTCCTAATTTGTTGATATCCCAGTTATCCGCCAATTACAAAAAGCAGAAACCCTGTTATCATAAATCCAATTATGTATGTGTCTTCATTGTCCTCAACAGACAGCACAGACAGGCACATCATCTTCCAAACACCTCAAGAATCCATGATATATCCAGCTGTGTGTGTCCCTTGAGGGCATAAGGATTATCCTTCACCCTGTCTTCTTGTCAAGAAATTTTTATCAATTGCGTTGAGAGACCAGCTGACCAGATCCATACAAATTTACGATTCGAAAGATGTGTAAAGAGAGGCTCTGAGAGATTCACAGGAAAAGAGCAAAAGCAGGAGGGAGGCAGGAGAGGGAAAGAAAGTGTCTGTCTTCGTCAAGAGCAAGTAAAAAAAAAAAGATGGATCAGCTCTGGCATCCATTTTAAACTGGGTTGACTCTGAATGTTAATGAGTTGTAAAATATCCAATGACTATTTTCTGAATCTCATTAAAATCTGTCCAATGGTTCATGAGATGATTTGCAACAGTGTGAGGATCAGTGTGATCCTTGTGTTTTCCAGCTCCTGTCACACCTGCCTTCTATCACACCCACCCCAGGTGTCCATCATTAGTGTCCTTCTATATTCTGTCTCCTCGTTGTTCCTCTGTCTGTGAATTGTCCTGTCAAGGCATTCATGTTCTGTCTCCCTCCGTGTCTCTCAGTCGATGAATGTACCGTTAAGTTTTGCTGCCATGTCAGCCTTTTGATTTCTTATTAATGTTTTTTTCATTCAACCTTTATTTAGACAAGTTAATCCCATTGAGCCTTGAGAACTCATTTACAAGAGAGACCTGAAATTCTTACCTTATCCCTCGAGTTCCCCACGTTCTGTCTGCACACTGGGCTCAGTCCACCAGCAGATCATGATAAACAGAAAAACAAGCGCACATGGACACAAATAAAAACATTAATCACCCCTTCGGCTTTGACAACGGGAGGTAAGGAGGGATGACTGAAGTCTTGTGCATGATAATGTAGTAACTGCATGAATCCTCTAACATTTAACATACAACAGCTTCTCTCACTTGTACTGAAGTGGGCAGCTCATGTAAGTGTGTTATGAAAGTGTGCATGTACAAAGTAGAATAAAGTTCATTTTGTTGAAACAAAAAAGACATATTCTTGTATTCTACTCACAGTTAACTTTTTATAGTTGCAGATTTTTGGACTTTTCACAAAGAGAACTGATAAAGTATAATCAAATGGAAGTAACTCCATCATTTGTGTTCTGGGGCAACATTATCAGACACATTTTATAAAAACAAACTGCCATAAATTTATATGCATGAGTCCCAGGTTGCAGGTTTAATGCAGACCTCCAACACAATGGAGGTTTATCTTTGCAAACAGTTACTCATTCTGAAGGGGGGGAGGCACAACACGTCCCCCTCCTCAGTGAGCAGTTTAAAGTTTCTCCTGCTGCTCTCTGATTGGTCCGTGAAGTTTTTCAGAGGGAGGATAACTTCAGAGCTCTGTGGTCTGTGGACTCACTGCAGCCCGAGAGCCACAGAGGCTCTCTCATCACCAGGAGAGCACTGTCATGGAGACTGCAGGAACCAGAGCTGTGCTGTCATAGAGGAACTTTACAATAAAACAGAATCACCACTTTGGATCTTATTTATTTTTATTTGCATCATCAGAGGTAGAAGATGTTTGGAGGTTGGATTAACGCAACCTGGATTTTGCTTTTAACCTTTTTTGACACCACCGTTGCAAATTATTCTGAAGACCAGTGCAGCTGGAGAGGAAGGCAAGTATATTTTACCCTGTGATGTCTGAATATCTGTACGATTAAAGCCTAAACTTGTCTCGCAGAGATGCTACAGGTGTTTGGTGTTGTGGAGTGATTGTTAGGATGCAGCATGTTGAGACTTGCCTGCAGGGTGTCATTCAAATGTTTGCATCTCTCTGCTGAGATTTGGCCCCTGGGCTGCCTGCAGGAGGCATCCAGGGGCCAGACAGACAGGAGACGTGAGGATTAATACACAGTTGATGCAGTTGGTTTGGATTTCTCTGTCTGCGCTATCAGATTGTCACTGTTCATGCCTTATTAGATATTTCTATTTGAATCTTGGCCCTAATGATCACAGATTTGTTAATAGGAGGCACATTTTCTATTACCCCAAATGTCTGATTCTTCTTTTTTTGTATAACTCTTGGGAAAGATCTGTCATCTTTAAAAATAAAAAAAAGATATTCGTTCCTGAATCTGTTTCCTTTCATCTGTCCTTGCAGTGGCTTGTCTCAGCAGCAGGGCAGCGTGGAGCAGATCTCCCTCCACTGCTCTGAGGGCACTCTGGACTGGCTGTATCCCAAAGGGGCCCTGCGCCTCACCCTCTCGCCCCGCCTGGCCCCGGCGGCGGTGGGGCCCGCTGGCAGCAGCTCGGGCCTCATCACTGCCTGCGTCAAACCCTCTGATCAGTTCCACGGGGCTCAGCTGTACCTGGAGAAAGACGGGCTGCTCGAGCTCCTGGTTGGGGACAGAATCGAGTCGTCCCCACCTCCTAGGGTGCGCTGCTTCAGCTGGCTGCCCGGGGAGAGGCTGGCCCTGTTCCTGCAGGCGACACCCCATCAGGACATCAGCAGGAGGATTGCATCGTTTCGCTATGAGCTGAGAGGAGACTGGACCGCTCGCATGTCTCTGGACTCCAACTCCATCAGCAATGAAGGTGACTCATTTGTACATTATGGTGAAAACTAGAACGTTCGTCTCCACTTTGTGTCCTCCCTGCCAAAACATTTCACTCAGTCTGATGATATTTCATCTCATAAATCCTGTGACGATGATCCCTAATGCAGACCAGACTCCTGTGGTTGGACGTTCCACGGCTCATGCAGCGTGCAGAGGGGAGGAAGTGGCTCAACTTCCCCCAGTCGTTCTGATTTGAAGTGGTGGCTGTGGTATGGGGAGGAGGGGGGCACAAAGGCACAGTATGTGGGGTTTTCTCCACAGTCCAGAGGCCTTTGAATGAGTGCCGCATGAGTATTCTGGGATTACTCCAGTCGCCTAGGCAACTCGGAGGCCTCTGCCCAGCTGAGATGCTCCCCTCCTTTTGTTGAGCTGCCTCTCTGTGGGGGGACTTGTCTGTAGGAGTGAACTCCCCCCGCTCACATCTTTCTCCCACACACTTATTAGGTTGAGAGGTGGGGGTAGGGGGCAGTAGACTGTAGGAAGGAATCCCATTTATCAAGAAATTTTCACTTGAGGGGGAGGAGGATGTGTTGGGGGCAACATGCTTTCAAGCTAAAGTAAATTCCAAGACACTTTTTTTTACCCAGAGTTCATGAAAAGCAGAGCTCCTGTTTGGTTTATGCGTGTTCTTTTGATGATTAGACTTTTTTTTAATAAAAAATGAGAAAAATAGCATTTTCTGAGAAAATGCCATGTGTGCTGTATGGACTTTACTGACGTGTGCTGAAGAAGCTGAACCTGAGTTGGTAAAGCTAAAAAAGCGAAGAGCAAGCTACAAGCTAAATGTAGCAAAATAAGTAAAAACCAAACGTAGCAAAAAAAAAAAAAAAAAAGTTAGCTAGCCAAATAAAAGGCAGTTAAAAGTAGCAAAATGCTAGTTGAATGCAGCAAAACTTTGCAACAAAGGTCTAATTAAAAGTAGCAACATGGCTTGCTAAAAGTTAAAGTAGCAAAGGGTAGCTAAAATTAGCAAACTGATAGCTAAAAGTGTCAAATGGCTAGAAGTTAAAAGTAGAAAAAGGATACCTCAAAGTTAAAAATAGCAAAAGGCTAACTAAAAGTAGCAACACGGCTTGCTAAAATTACAAGGGTAGCTAAAATTAGCAAAGTGAAAGCTAAAAGTATCAAATGGTTAACTAGAAGTTAAAAGTAGGCAAAGGCTTAGTAAAAGCTAAAATGATTAAAGTACCAGTACTAGCTAAAAGTTAATTTAGCAAAAGAAAGGAAAAATAAGCCAAGTAGATTTCAAAGTAAAAAAGACATCAGTGGTAATCTATGCAGAAAATGATAAGAAAATCATTAATTTTTAAAATATATAACATTTGTAAATGTAAAAACAGTTTTCTCATTCAAATGATTTAGCCTCTGTCTGAAATCCTTCAAAGGTTTCAGTTCAGACTGATGAGGTGTGACATCCTAGAAGAATCTCACACCGTTGAGCTCCTCTGTTAGTTGTAAAAGTAGCAGCTGTCCGTTTATTAGTTGGTTCAGCGTTTATTGCTCGTTTTTGACTTGAAGGTTTGGACCACATCTCAAATGGCAGAGTCTGGAAATGCTATCTTTGATTTCCAGTGGATTTACATACAGGTGATGTTTTTGTTCAAAGTTTTGTGTGAGGTTATTAACTCTTGCTCATTGTTCTCCTTCCAGATGCTTGCAGACCCTGCAACGATACAGAGATTTTGATGGCTGTTTGCACAAGTGACTTTGGTAAGTTACTAAATAATCTCAGTTGTAAAGGGATTACAGAAACACAAAGAGTAAAAATTAAGAAACCCAATCTCCTAGAGGCCCACAAAGCAATAAAATGTACATTGCTGTGTCTCTAAAATCTCTGTTTGTCAAACCAGTGCATGTGGACACACCAAGCATGGAGTTTTGAAAAATCATGTGCTTGTAAAAAATTTAAAAGAACTGTAATATCACCAGTAAACATTTACAGATTTGGTTTAAATCTTGAGAACTGAGTTTTCATAGAAAACCAGACAAACTAAGTGATTTCTATGAATCTGTCCTTCTGCAAGAAACCTATGGGACATTTGAATGAACTCAGTTAACTCTTAACGGTTATGATCTGTAGATAAACACAACAGTTTTCAGCTGGAACCAACAGAGAAGTGGTTTAGCACCAGTGCTGACTTAATACTAAAACTGAATTGGTCCTTAAGCATGAAGCAATGGATGCATTTGCAGGCCTTCGAGCTGCTGTCAATCATTACAAGGATTAGTCGAACAAAATCACCTCTGAACTAAGGTTGAAAGAAAATCGAAAACCACTGGCAAAATAAGAAAAACCTTCTTTCTGTTCATAAAAAGACATTTTAGGACATTATTGTAAATCAAACAATTGAGATTGAACCTGAAACTAACCTGAATATCCTGTTTTTCCCCAGTGGTACGAGGCAACATCCGGTCGGTGGAGGAAGATGAGAGTTTACGAGCAGCGGTGATAAAGGTCAGCACCACCCGTGTGTTTCAGCAGAAATACGCCCTGTTCACCGGCAGCAGCCGCCTGGCCAGCCGAGGCGAGATACGGACTCTGCTTCAGTGTGGCGTCAAACCTGGTCCCGGGAGCTTCCTTTTTACCGGCCGGGTCCACTTCGGGGAGGCCTGGCTTGGCTGCGCTCCACGCTACAAGGACTTTCAGAGGACTTACACTCAGGCCAAAGCAGCCCGGCAGATACCTTGTGAACTGCCTGTAGACTGAAAAGCACTGCAGCGGCTTGTCTACCAATGCAGGAAGAAAATGCTGAAGTTCAGCCCAGTTCAGGAAGAGGCCACAATGTGCAAATGACTGCCATTGTAGCCACCGAACCAGCAAGAGATCCTCCCAAAGGACGGAGGATCGATATGGACACCCATTTCAGTGCAATATGCAGTCACATGGTCTGAAAGACGTGGAGTCATGACGTGGTGGTTGAAAGAAATTGGCATTGGACAGTTTTACTAAGGATGCCACAACCACTGTGCGTGAATTTATTGAAAACTTTATTTGGCATGTCAGTCAGGTTGCTCTTTCAGGTCCACTGAGAATAATTGGTTTGAAACTCAGGAAGACAATGAAATGTGCCTGCTGTGGTTCTGGAGGATAGACTTTAGGGCATGCGTTGCTGTCTATGATTTCCAAACAAAGAATTCGCTTTTCCTCCACAGCATTTTTTTTCTTCTTCTCTGATCTTGTGTAACTCGACGGGACGGCGACGTTCAGCTGACCTGCTGGGGTTGTCTTCAGTGTTTCTCTCATCACAACGTCCTCCCTGAAGGAAACATTCAAATGTTTGCACTCATAGAGGAAAGGGAAATGGTCTGGAAAGTGAAATGCTGCAAGCACTGAAAACCAAATAAGAAGCAAATCTATGTAGCGTAGTGGAACGATTCAGAATTTAATATATGTAGCCTACAGATAATTTCAGCTAAGGTTACCAGAGCAGCTTGATGAGGTGCTGAGAGCACTTTTGGATGCCGTAGCCTGTCGAGATTTTTTTTTCTTCAGTAAAGAGACCGGCACATTTCCTTTAATAACATGCTTTTTATTTTCTGCAAAACTTAGAAATGTATTGGAGATCAGTTAAGTTTGACCAAAGCTGAAGAAATTCAACTGTACACAATCAACATTCGTTCAGAAAACACAAGACAACGTAGGACAAGCCTTGCATACATGAAAACAGGCGATTTTTTTGTAATATAAAAATGACGATACAGATTAAAAAACATGCTTTGACAAGAAAAGTCACTCATCCATTGACGATGGCCAGCTCAAGACAAAACAAAGGATGCATTTTAGTGATGATGATGCAGATTCTGAGTGCACTGGATCATCAAGGACAATGGTTTTGTACCAAATGACCATAATGCTGAAGTGGTGTGCCAAAAATGTGCAGACCACTGTTTTGTATCTGATGTGAATTTATTTTAATGTAACTGTAAATATGTTAATAAGAAATATATAAAGAAAAAAAATATTCTGTCTGTTTTGTGAATGTTTTTTTTATGTTGTGTTATTAAAATATTCTGTTAAGAAAAAAGTGTTTGTGCTTAAATTTCACTTTAAAACTCAGTGAAGTTGTTTTCTGCTCTAATCTCATCGAATACATCAGAACTGTTAGGGGTACAGGAGTTTTAAAGCTTTCTTCTATGTTTGGATTTTCTCAGACATAAGTCACTTCAAGTACTCATGAATCAGGTTCCTGAAAGCCCAGGACAAACGACGTGCCAAGGCAGAGGGAGAAGCTTGAAAGCCAGGAGAGATTTAGAGACTTCTGCACTCGGACAGGGTGGGGGATGTTGCAGGGGGGCGAGAGTTTGGACAGGGAAGGAGGTTGAAAACAGCAGTTGGAATTCCCTTGTCCTCAGCCTCCCATTTTCTGGATTCAGGAAGCAATAAATTGCCATTAAGGGGGTGGCGTGTCAGACTGGACTGGGCCGAGGTGCCACACAGTCGCTCGCTTCATCCTGACCACGTGTTGTACAAGTGCACAATCAAAAGCTGCGTCCTTTTCCACTCTAGCTGCAAACATTCAACTTGGACCATGAATTTTCATTGCCTGAACATAAAGGGTATCTGTTACCTGTTTCTGCATGGCATATAACTGAACCGCTGCAGTAAATTCACCACCTGTTTCTTCTTCTTGCATTCAAATGTGCTGCACACACCTCCGTAAAATGTGTGCAGTAAATCTGTTTAGCAGTGAAGAAGCCAGGAGTGTTAACATGGTGTTTAGAAAACGAGTCACAAAAGCTTGAGAACTGATTCGGCGCTGCATCAAGAGCTCATGCGAGTGGAACTCCCCAACCATTTATTGCTCCAGTGCCCCCTTAAACATCCTGTGGTTGGGTGGAGGGACAGAGCTGCCCTACGCACCCCCTCCCTTCCAGTCCTTCTGAAGTTACTGCTGCAGTCTGATAAGCCAAAACAAAGAGTTCTGTGGTCCTTCTCTTAATACATCATGTGACATTTTGACAAAGCTAAACTTCCTACATTGTTGTCACTTCTTTCTGACCCCAGCTTGAACCCCCCAAAAAGGAGAATTTATGTCAGTGTAGCACAACATTGCAGCTAAGCTTGGTTCTTCTTGTCCTTGTGTTTCTCTGTCCTGTTAAACAAGAGGCAAGGCATGGATGTGTCAAAGCAAAAATAAAAAATGTGAAGGTATCAAGGTAGAGCTAATGGGTGCAGAAAAACTTTACCAGCACTTCATGAGGGAGGTGGTCTGTGACAGCTCTAGAGATTAGAGCACAGACAGGAAAGGTAAGGCAAAAATGCCACCCAATGCTAGAACCATATAAAGGCTGAGACATGCATGCATTTGCAAAATACCAATCAGTCTGATAAACCGGTTATGTTGAAGTATTTATATATCAAGTTGTACTACGAAATGTCCACATTCCAGGATTTTGTGATTGTTCAATCTGTGTCCTTTAATTTGCTATGGTAACTTTTGGTGCTTCCAATTAACTATGGTGGTCCTGTTTAAATACATCTTTTTTTTTATTTTTCCTGGACAAGCTGACAATGTCTTTGCAATTAACGGCAATGTGTAGTTTTCTTCTCTGATTTTAAGAATGCATCCTTAAAATTCAAGGTACAGTGAAAGTCTTAATCACAAAGCAAAATAAACTTTGCCGTTTTATTTCTGGCTATAACCTTTGCAAATGAAATTTAAAAAAAAAATCTAGGGGCAATTCAAAGTTATCAATTCATTTTGACATTCATATTTTTGATCTGTGGGAGGAAGCTGGAGTACCAGGAGAACACCCACGCATGCACGGAAAGAACATGCAAACTCCTCCCAGCTCTACCAGCTGTGCCACGGTGCTGCCTGCTAACATGAACATCAAGAACTAATTTTGTGTTTAGATAAAACGGCTTGTTCTATCTTCTTTTTCTTCTTCTTCTTTCGGCTTTTCCCTCTTCAGGGATTGCCACAACGAGTCATCCTCGGCCACCTCACTCTGTCCTCTGCATCCTCTGTCCTCACTCCAACTACCTCCATGTCCTCTCTAACTGCATCCATATATC
>JARVGQ010000610.1:14024935-14035564 GCA_031762355.1 Hypsolebias martinsi | reverse complement strand
TGAACACAGCAGCATGAAATAAATCAGCAGCATGAGATCAGCAGCATGGATAGTCAGCAGCACATATCAACAATCAATGGCATTACAGTGATTTTTTTTAAAATACGGCTCAATGCCAACAGCAAAAATAGACAAAACGTTGAGCACAAAATGAAATTATTTTTAAAGAACTATTCTGACCTCTTGAATTTTCCCCATGTAGCAGTGGACTCGGACCAGAGAGAGGTAATCCTGAGCACGCTCATAGAACTGCAGCGCTGTCTCCATGTCCGACTGGCTCTCCAGGTACTGGGCCCACCACTTGTAGATGTTCCTGCATCGATAAGGCTGATGTTTAAATGTAACCTAATCCATGCATTTGTCTGAACATGTTACTTTATTTATTTATTTATTTTAGTATAAAGGTTGAACTCACTTATCCTTCATTTTGTTGACATAAATTTCTAAAGACGATGTGTCATCCTGAAGCATTCTGGGCACTTCAACCCTGTGCGTGTCTGATTTCTCATAACTGAAAGGAAAAATAAAGTTTATAATAAGTTGCTTCGATGGTAAATGTAAACAAAGACACAAACTCCAAGGTACTGCTTTCTGGCCATAAAACTACACATCTTACTAAGTAAGTGCCAGTATCTTGTCGCCCATGGACTCCAGGTGTCTGGCGTAATTGTAGTAAGTCGTGCGCAGATGGATACGATCGTGAGTTTCAGCCATCTGCAAAGCTTGCTGCCACTGGCCAGAGGCCTGGTAGAAATTGTTCAGCAGGTCATAGCGTTGACAGCTCTTGTACAACTTTTCTGCATCTTCCTGTTGAGGACGGGAAAAGAAGATGGAAAGATAAACAAAGCTTTCAGTCAGGAAAGTCCCGCAGCCTGTGCACGGTGACATGCTTGGACCTAAAAAGAGGATGTGTTATTTGTAGCCGAAGGATGTTCCTTCACTGTATGTTGGACAGAAGGGGGTTTGTAGGATAACATATTACAATTTATTTTATTTTGAAACACAGCACTTTGTTTTATATAATCTAGTTTCCTGCTTTGGTATTTTTAAATATTTCATCTTAGCATTTTATTCCCAAACAAAACAACAACAAAAAAACGTGATGTGCAGATGAAGGTCATCTTAAATCTCAAAAACAGAGGCACAGTTTTAATTTCCTTCATAATAAGGTCATTTACACCTGGATGGACTTACGAGCATGTTGAGCTGAATGGCTAACACCGCCACTCGGGCTTCAGGTTCAGGCTCGGCCTCCGCCTCCTTTACTGCTTTTGCTGCTCTGGCATTCCCCATATTCCCCAGACACACTCGTGCTACGTCCAGCCAGCGGTATTTCACACACATCCGTGCCATGTTTTCCCATACTGCTTTACTAGAGAGAAAGGAGAAGTGGCTGTTTGCAAGGGTTGCTCATTTCAGTGACTTTTTATCATTCATCAGTGCAAACACTGGTACACATTGTGTACATCTGATAAGAGACTTCCTGTTTGGGGAAAAAAATACAATGTTGATGCAAGTTATTCACAAGATATTTGGAGTTTATTTTTTTATTTTTTATCCCAAGACAGTACGACAATAAAAATAAACGTGATACTTAAAATATTTTGCACAACACCTTCAACTTAAGGCAAGCGATGTGCTTTTCGTTCTTTTTCCTCTTCTTTTCCGCTTTTGGCTTGATGACGTAAATTGCTTCTTTTTTACTTTAGCTTCAGTTTCCAGAATTAAAAATTCCACAGCCATCTGGTTTCTATTTGCATCTACTCCCTCCTCTTTGCTTTAGCAGATACAGATGTGGGTTGTTTATTGAAACTCAAGCAACAGGAAATACCCCAAATCTGTAGGGGCCCTGTAATAAGAAGAGGCAAAGGAGGCCAAGTGAAATATTAAAGCAAGAGCAGTCAAGTGTCAACCAAAATTATACCTTGTATGGCCACAGAACACACTGATAAAACCATGAAAGCTTCTGCGCACAAAGCGGCAGATCTACAGAGCCAGAAAAGGAAAGACAAGAGGAGAAACAGATCTACATTTGGCCCCTCTTCCCATCCTCTCTTCCTCTCAGGAAACACATCCTGTTAGCTGACTGTGGTGGCAAGTATGCACATGAGAGACGGGACTTTAACAAACGCCCCCTGGTCTGCAGACAAAAGAATATAAAAAACAGTTACGTCCATGACCAGTTTTTTTGGGGGGACACACACAAGCACATGTGCACATGCACACTTAAAATGGGTCATTAAGGAGACCAATGCTAGTTTAAAGCTCAAAAGATTTGCACAATGATGTCTCGAACCACAATGAAGCGCAACTCCCCCATGATTTAACTCAGACTTTAAGCATTTTGCAGAGTGTGTCTGTGGTTTGTGTGTGTGTGTGTGTGTGTGAGAGAGAGAGAGAGAGAGAGAGAGAGAGAGAGAGAGAGAGAGAGAGAGAGAGAGAGGTGAGCAAGACAGAAAGAAGCTGCAGGAGGTGGGCTCGAGGACTTGTTGTTCCAGTCAGACAGCAGGGGCGCTTCAAGTTAGCCTAAGCAAATCCAGTAACGAGCCAGCTCCTGGTAACGCTGTCCAAAGAACTGATTTGTTTCATTATTTTAGTTAGTTTTGTCTTTTAGAATTCCTGTTCTTTTAAAACAATGTGGCACAACTAAAAATTGTTTTTTTTTTAGTGTCTACAAAGAAAATAACTGCACACAGAGAAGTTAGAAGAGTGCATCAGACAGAGAAGAAGCAAAGAAAAGAAGACAACAACAAAGGGCCAATTTAAAGCAAGGAGCTAGAAGCCGAGCTGCAGGAGGTGGAAGTCAGTGGAATGGAACCAGGTCCCGGTTGGATTAATCCCCAAGTGCCCACACTGCTGTCTGAGGAGGAGGGCTGAGGATCGGCTGCAACAACAACCAACTCCTGAATGAGGATGAATGGAGATGTTCTTTAGCTAACCCTTAAACAACGCTCTTGCCAACTCATCTGTGCGAGCTGCAAGAACACTATCTGACACCTGGAAGAAGAGGAGGTCGTGGAGTGGAGTCAGGGGGCCCAGAGCACTGCTGGTGCCTCTGGCCCTGAGGAGGGGAGCGAGCAGAGCACCGAGGAGGAACAGCAGCTGCAGGAGGGACACCACGGAGGGGGAGAGGTGGCGGGCGTCAGGCGTTGCATGGCCGCGCAGAGGCTGGTGACGGCAGCGGTGGTGGTAGCCCTGCTCTCACTTGTCCTGAATAATGTTGCAGCCTTCACCACAAGCTGGGTCCTTCAGTCTCTGGAAGATGGACGTAAGAGGAATGTGGGACTGTGGAGAATGTGCCCCACTGCAGGGGAGCGGGGTCGTGATGACCTCCAGGCTGTCAGTAAAGTGCAAGGGACACATAGGCAGTGTGAAAGCATTGGATGGGGATCAGAGTATGCAGGCTACCAAGAATCTCGCAGCACTGTTAAATGTAAGTTTTTACCTCGCTTCACATTTCAGTGTTATTAGCTCTACTTTGCAAGTAATATGCATATTAGCAAAACACTAAGGCGTAAAAAGTTTTCCACATGTATTTGTCAATAATGGCACATCACACATGAAGTTGTTCTTTTAAGAAAGAAAGGGAATACTATTTTACAAAAACATTTTACCAAATTTTTCCATTTCTGTGGTATTAATAATGTAAGTTGAAAGGTTAAATTTATGAATGCACTCACTCAAGCTGTAACTTAAAACCTTACATTTACTTGAGTGCAACAGAAAGCTATTGCACTCAAGTAAACGTTAAGCCATGGTAGCTGGTCAAGAATTTATGGAATGTGCTTTATTAAAAAAGTTCATGTCTTCTTTGTTGGCTTTCCATCCCCCTGCTGGGTCTGAGTATCTGGATAAACATTAACAGCCCTGTGACCGGCTTGTGTGCTTTACTAAGTCGTGCTCCATTGAGAAAATGCCATTTAAGAACAACTCTGGGAAATGCTGAACTTCCACTGGCTGACAAATGGCAGCACTTCTGTCAATATTACACAAAGAAGTATTATAACATTAAAAAAAAAAAACTACAAATAACAATATTACAAGAGTAATTTATTGTTTCCTAAATGATCATCTGAACTTAAAGATTTAGATATATTTGTAGACTAAGCCATGCTCCTCATGTAAGCTTTGTCTCGACTGCGGTGCGTTCACTTTCACTACATTTGTATCCAAGTGCAAGAGTTAAGACAACTTTTCTTTTGGTCCCTAAAGTGCAGTTTAACATGATGCGAGCGTGTAACCTGATGGCGACAGTGGCTCTGACTGCCGGTCAGCTGATCTTCCTTCTAGGCTTGATGGAGCTGCCCTTCATCACACAGGAATCCCAGTGGTGGGAGGAGGCCATCGCTGCACTCTTTCAACTAGCCAGTGAGTACCAGCATGCATTGTGTTTGTATCACTGTACTTTACCTCTGAGAACAAGAATACAATATTTACATTGTAATTCAAGACACAGAGAAAGAAAATATAATACACCCCCTTTTAGAGAGAGTAATTACATTAGACTTCAAAGTACGAGGTGAATGTAGTTTGGTTGCAAGCTCAAAGGTCGCCTTGTATGTTTTCATTGACAGCTTTTAGACCTCCATCTCAAAGAAATATGCCTTCTGCTGTGTGTTTAGCCATTTGAACAATTGGCAAATGTTTGGTTAAATTCAAGTCCAGACCCACTCCTAATGCAGATAAGGAAGTAAAGTTTTGGTAAAAAGTGTGGAAACTGGAAAACAACTCTTCTTCAAGCCATCCATCAATGCATGGCATTAAGATGTACCTGAGCCCTTTTTGCAGACGTGTGGTTGCTCAGTTGCATGGGATTAATGCAAAATGAAGGGATCTGCTCTGGGTCTAAATTTAGTCCTGGTCCAGAATCCCTGGGCCAAAGCTGCCGTGGACCAGGGAGCGACTGCCGGGCGCCAGGATATCCCTGCTCAGGACGAGGAAATGTCTGTGACTACCTGTTATGCAAAGCCCTGAGCTGAAGAAGGAAAAAGAGGGGAGGGGGAACAAACGAGAAAGACAGTTTTCGACAGGGACTGTGTGTTTGTGCATGCACTTGCAGAGGCAGATTTTGTGTGTGTTGTGACTGCGTGTTTATTATGTGCTTCGGGAGAGAAATATCCTGCTGTACACATGACAGCAGGGTGGGAATTGCCGTCGGTCTAGATAAGCTGGCGTAGCTTTTATGTCTGTGTTTACAATAGTCCAAGAAAGCATCAAATAAAGCATCCTCTTTATTGTTAGTGTATTCAGCTCAGATTGCAGCAGGGATGACGACTGTTATCCAAAGACCTCGGTGAGAAGACCCTCCCAAAGTTACTAATTTTCCATATTAGGCAGCACAACCAGCAAAACTTCAGTGACAAAGAATCCCTCTCATAAAGGCATAGTAAACAGCAACAAAAGGAAAATGTTTCTGGAAAAATAAAAGAGGGAAAAAAGTAAAAAAAAAAACACTTTCTTTATAGTATCTAAAACCTTTATTCTCCCTGGAAAAAATATCTACTCAGTAACCAGATATGGTAAACAAATCTGCTGAGAAATAACATGACATGATGGGATGGTCCCATAAAAACCGAACATGAACGGAGGAACATGACAACAATCAGAGTGCAAAATATTAGAGCTGCACTGGTTAAATGTGTCTCCATTATGATGCAAATATTACTATTTATCTGATTTTTCTGAATATTAGAGTAAATATTCTGTTGAGTTTTATAGACGTATAAAATGAAAGACCTAGCATTTCTTGAAGGAATGCATATTATCATTTGTGCTAGTTTGAGATTTAAATAATTTTATGATCAGAAGACAGTTTTGCCATTTTGTAAATAAATAAATAAAAAAACAACAACCTTATGAAATAGTGTTAACTTCCTGGGAATATGTTATGAATGACTCAGCTACTACCATACCAAATGTTTGCTCAATATCTGAAACATTACCTGTGTTTTAGCCAATTATGTGTTTCATAGGGTTAATTAGTTTTGACAGCCATCTTGATTTGGTTTAAATCAAAGTTAATCTGATGTAGTTATACATCCAGTGATTATTCTTTGAAATTTTCATTTAAATACATTTATTTAGTGGTTCATAATATTTTGCAAACAGTTGATGCCACCAGGTATTGCTAAAGTTAGCAAATATGTTGTACAATGTTTAGCGCTCAAAATATGTGTTGTGAAGCACTCTCAGCTACTACCATTCTAAACTATATCTCAATACATGTCAAACTGAATAGAGGCAGCATAGCTTGGTGGTCAGTGCTGTGGTCTTGTAATCCTGAGGCTGCTTGTTTGAGCCTGGATTGAGTCAGAAAGGACGTTTGGTCTAAAGCAATAAATATTTTGTGTGAAGTTCCCTCTCTGTGGTGACCCTTGTATAAGGGAGCGACCAAAATAAAAATTAAAAAAATAAAATGGAGAGTTATAACTATGTTTGTGATCCCCAAGTTTCATTGGTTGTGGTGGCACTCTTCACACATACCTGTCACAGTCTGTGTTTTCTGTTATTTACATTGATTTATCCATCCATCCATCCATCCATCCTTCCATCCATCCATCCATCCACCCATCCTTCATCTTTACCCACTTCTTCCATTCTAGGTCACGGGGCTCACTGGTGCCCATACTCAGCAGTCACTGTGTAAGAGGCAGCCTGGACAGGCCACAAGTCCATCACAGGGACACATAGAAACAAATGAGACAAACAACCATTCACTCTCTAACCCACAATCGAGTTACCATTCAGCTTAACATGCATGTTTTTGGTCTGTGGGAGAAAACCAGAGTACCCGGAGAAAAATCCAAGCATGCACAGAAAGAAAGTGCAAACTACACCCAGAAAGGTCCATGGCTAGAATTTGATCCAACGATCTTCTTGATTCATCTACGTTTAATTTCTCCTTGTGGTTTACATTTCCTGACCCTTGTGTTTTGGTTCGGCTTCCTGTGTTTCCTTGCCAGTTCTCCTTTTCACCCTCAGCCTCACCACTCACACCTGTTCCTCTTGATGAATCACCCTGGTGCTGTCACTTGTTACTCACCCACCGTTCTATTTAAACCATTCCTGATCACACCTCTACCAGTGGTTCATTGTCCTGGCTACCTGAATGTCACAGTCTTCTTGTGCTCCGTGTTTTTGTAAGTTGTTCTTGCCACATCAGCCTTTTTGTTTATTTAATAAACAAGTTTTAGTTCATTCAAGCTTCTTGTTTCTGCCTGAATCTGGGTCCAATCCCTCCACTGACTGCAATAGGAACAACTCCAAAAGTTTATCAATTTCCATGAGTTTAAAATCTGTCCAGTGGTGCATTTGATATTAGATAAACACTGCCTCCATTGTTAATTGAAACATCTTGCTCAATATGTTGGTGAGTATTGTTTATGTGTTGGGGTCAAGTCTCATCTACTGCCACATCAAATTGATCTCAATATCTGTAAAACTTGCTGTGTTATAGCCAATTTTAATTTTTATAAATGAGCTTAGCTGTTGCTAATCCATATTAAATGTGAAGCTGAAGTTGTTCACTTGACTTTATGCATTTGCTCTCAATCCCACAAAATCTGGTGAAACAATAAAAGCTAATGTGAAGATGTACAATAATTTGCAGTGATGCATTTCCCAAAATGGTGTGAAAAAGCTCATTACCTCTGCTGTCAAACAAAAAAACAGACGTGGGCAATACAGAGAAATTATACGGAAAAATTATTTACAACATTCATTGTTGCCTCATAACTACAGTTACTGTCGAAGTCATTTAACTATGGCAAGATACAAGTATGCATAGAAAATTAATGTTATCATGAAGATGATGAGCAAATGGAAATTTTGCAGACTGACAAGAAACAACGCATGTTGATCGGATTGATAATTTTTCAGTCTGACTTGTTTAGTTGAGTCAATCTGATATTTATGGTGTTATTTTAACATAGGCCAGTTTGATTAGCAAATAAAATAAGTGCTGTATTTGCATGCCTTACCTGGCAAAATTAAAACTAAACAAATAAAAAATAAAAAAAATTCTTGAATTTTCTTTATCAAAGAAAGGCCCTTATCATCTGGCAGAAGCAGCTCCATTCAATCCATGCCTACTCTAGCCCTGCCCCTGCTAACTTGTGAATGGGCTTCAGTACTGAATGAAAGGACATGTTTTTACTGGAATGTTTTCATTTTTAGACGTGCCAAAACACTCTGGAATTACGTATTTATCAAGCGTGCGGGTGTGGAAACAATATTAGCCTTGACAGAGTGACATTATTGTTAGCTAGTCAAGACTCAAGGCAGAGTGTTGGCCCTTCCACCCCAGGAGCGACACTGAAATCTATTTTCTGAGTAGATTTAAAAGTTGGCACTGCAGATATCAACCCTGTGAAATCCAGTCTATTGTTTCTTTTGATTTGGAGGAACTGAACATCTTGGTTCAGACTATTTGTGCCTAGCTTTAAAAAAGTCTATTTAAAAATCTAAATTTCCCCCCAGACATTTGTGGCTCAATAATGATAAGCAAGTGATAAATTTAAACAACTGTATGCCTTTTAATAATAAACTAAGACACAAAAAAATGGAAGGAAATTAGTGAAGACAAATTTATAAGAACAAGGAGTTATTTACATGCTCATGTCAAATGTCCAGTAAATATATCAACATCGAGGCTTAGGGTGTGGCGAAGGAAGGAGGAAGGATGGAAAGAGTAAGAAGGGGAAGGAAGTTTGAGAGATAAGTTTGTGCCAAAAAAGAGGTTCACACAGCTCGAACTGGCTCAAACATGGACAGGAGATTATTCATTATCTTGAATAAGGAGCCAGACAGGTTAAACATGAACGGCTCGAGCAAACAGCTGCATTCTTTGCATACACACAGTGAAATACAGACACTATTATCCACATCCTCACTTGAAACAATGACGGCCATCTTTCAGTAGAAAGAAATATAAATGAACTCCCCCAACTGGTGCCACCGACTGCTCCAGGAAACAAACTGATTCATATCCTAAAGAACTAACATCCCGATTTCCAGTCATTATTTTTGGTCCTTTTATTTATACCACTGAGGATGGGGTTAGTTCTGACGTGTGTGACTGCTGAACAATTGAGTGGCTGCAGACCACACCTGAACAGCAAGGAACTGAAGGGCTTCTGGCTTCACATGCAAGCAGGAGTGCCTCATTGTGTGAGCTAAACTTCAGTGAACCAAAGAAATTGGGAGATAAAAGATATCAAAGGCCTCTTCAAATACATATTATCTGCTCTGATATTTTTGTGCTATTGAGGACTTTAATCTGGAGATCTGAGGAGTTCCGAGAAGGAAACATATTTCCTACAGTATTTCAAAGGCCCCACACAGAGCTCCAGCTCATGAATTAAAAAAAAAAAAAAAAACAGATTTCAAAAGTCACATTAACACTATACACACTTGAGAAAAGACGTTTTTTGTTTTTTTGTTTTTTTAGCTTTTTTAGCTTTATGCTTTTTAAAAATTAATTTAAAATTAAACAAATAAGTATTTTTGTAAAGAAAGTAAATGGTAAATGGATTGTACTAATACTGTACAGAATAAATGTGTGTTTGGACTAAAATACACTGCCTGGCCAAAAAAAAAGGGGTCACACTAATATTTTGTCGGACCACCTTTAGCTTTGATTACATCATGCATTCACTGTGGCATTGTTTCAGTAAGCTTTTGCAATGTCACAAGATCTATTTTCATCCAGTCTTGCATTAATTTTTCACCAAGATCTTGCATTGATGACTAAACACTAGGCATGATGGGTACATCACTTCACCTGCCTCTCTTCTTGCCCTGATGCGCCCAGCACTCTGGAACAGGGTTAATCTGGACTCATCAGACCATATGACCTTCTTCCATTGCTCCAGAGTCCAATCTTTATACTCCTTAGCAAATTGAAGCTTTTTTTTTTTTTTAGTTAGCCTCACTGATTAGTGGTTTTCTTAAGGCTACACAGCTGTTCAGTCCCAATCCCTTGAGGTCCTTTCACATTGTGCGTGTGGAAATGCTCTAACTTTCACTATTAAACATAGCCCTGAGTGCTACTGTTGTTTTTGTTCTATTTGATTTCACCAAATGTTTAATTGATCGCCAATCACGATCATTCAGGATTTTTTTCTGGCCACATTTCTTCCTCGAAGAGGATGGGTCCTCGCTATCCTTCCAGTTTCTAATAATGCGTTGGACAGTTCTTAACCCAATTTTAGTTGACCCTTTTCAAACAGACTGACATCTTTTCCATGACCATGCGATGTGTCTTTCAACATGGATGTTTAAGAAATGAGAAGCAACTCGTTGCACCAGGTGGAGTTAAATACTGTAACTTGTTGCCAGCTGAAAGATAATCACCCATGCAGTAATTATCCATTAGGAGGCTCGTACCTATTTGCTTAGTTAAATCCAGGTGGTGACTTTTTTTGGCCACCCAAAAAAAGTCACCCACTACGCTGACGAGTCCCAGCCGCAGGTGGCTTGCGATTCTCAGAAATCACCTCCACCTTACGGTTTAGCTCATAAATCTGTTGATTTAACAAAGTCACGGCACGGATCAAACCTTCACACTGGCCCGGAAGCTTGATCATGGCCAAAACTGCTCCTGAGACCTTCTTCAATTTCCGATAGAAC
>JARVGQ010000610.1:13986888-13999546 GCA_031762355.1 Hypsolebias martinsi | reverse complement strand
TTTTGGCCTTTTCTCCAAATCTTCTGTCCATTAATGACTCTCTACTCTACGGAGCTGTCCTTCGCTTACGTCAAAGATAATTGGCGCGTTTGCGATCTGAGAGCCTTATTGGCTACAAAGATGCAGATGAACGGTTTGAATATTAATTCAAATTGCGGCTGTACTCTGTAGCAACGTTTGATTTTTAAAGTAGTGAAGTAGATTACATGATCTGAATTGTACTTAAGTGTGAGTAAAATTACACACTTGAAAGAACTACTCATAAAAGTACAAGTACCCCCAAAAAAACTACTTAATTACAGTAATGTGAGTGAATTTGTTACTTCCATTCCTGACTGTTTTTGATTTTATGGTTTGAACTCGTGTTTTCTAAAGTTCCCTGAGAAAACTTTTGTTGTGTGTTTGGGATTATTGTCCTGTTGCATCATGACCCAGTTTGGTCCAAGCTTCAGTTGTCAGACAGATGAGACGTCACATTTGACTCTAGAACAGTTCAGTCCTCAAGGATCACTCTCCTGTATGTTTTACTTGTTTCATTACCCCAACATACATGATTCAATAATTGAATTGCCTTTTCATGTTCTGCAGAAGCTTGTTAATCCCCCATTAATTCAAATCAGGTGTGATGGGGCAGAAACAAAAATCTAAAACATAAAGGATGGTGGCCCTTGAGGACCAGGATTGGACACTCCCACTCTAGAATCCTTTGGTTTACAGAGGGGATCAAGGTCGACTCACTGACTGCGAGGAGCCCAAACCGTCAGCCCTCCTGCTCCAGACCAGGTGACAACATGTCTGCTGTTTTAAAGGCGTTCACACTGATGGTGGTCAGTTAATCAATACAACTGATTATAAACAAGAGCCTCGCTTCAAACACTCCTTTTTTCGACAGAAACAGTGAGTGCAGTTATTGTCACACTCCTTCCGAACAATCACTTAGTCGTTGTTAAACAAATGATGACATAAGTCTAGATATTTTGAGTTTATACAAATTATATATATATTTTTTTTTATTAGGCGTTAAACATATTTCAATGTCAGACTCCATCTTTAAGAAACAAGTTATCATCCATCTGAAATTCTCTGCACCCACATTTGTGCTTACTCTATCAGAGAATTTTAATAGTGTAAATGTTTATGAAGCATTCACACAATTGTGATCCGTCTTTCGTCTGTATGTTTTTCGGCACGATTCTCGTCCCTCAGTTTTCAAGCTATTTCAACAAATCATATATCAAAACATTCAGCTCTTTGGTATTGGTGCAACTTTAGCTTTTTGAGATACATAGCCTTTTCTGACACTTTTTTGTTTCTCATAGAAAATGAATTGAGCTCATTTTACATCCTTCAAATCTTTAGATCTGTTTACAACCTTTTACTGCTCCTTTCATACTTTGTTCTGCTTCAGCTTCTTTCAGCTTCCTTGTGCAAGTTTAAACTTTTTTCAGCTACTTTCAGTTAATTTCAGCTGTTTTCTGCTCCTTCCAGATTCTTTCTGCTAACTACAACATTTTTGTACTTCTTCTAACTTCTAATTTCAGCTTGTTATGTTCCTTTCAGATGATTTCTGCAAGTTTCAGTATTTTCTGCTATGTCAGCTACTATTTAGCTGTTTTATGGTAATTTAAGTTTTTATTTTTTGCTAATTCCATATTTTTTGTGCTTATTTCAACTTTTTTCAGCCTAATTCAGCAAAAATGTACCGGTAATCTACTTCTTTTTGGAAATTTCAGCTTCTGTCTGCCTTTTAGCTACTTTTTAGCTGGGGGGGGGGGTGTTGCTAATTTCAGCTTTTTTTAAAGATAATTTCCACGTTTTTATGCTCATTTTTCTTCTTTCATCAAACAAGTGTTCTTTTTGCTTCCTTCTGCTAACTTAAGCTTTCTACCTTTTCAGCTACTTCTTTTTTTATTTTTTAGCATTTTTAGCTAATTTAATCAGTTTTCAGATAAATTTCAAGTTTTTGTGTTAATACTTACTACTTTCAGTCTAATTAACTTCTTTCTGCTAATTTCAGCTTGTTATACTCCTTTCATCTTAATTACGCTAGTTTCAGCTTTTTCTGCTATTTCAGACACTTTTTAGCTGTTTTTTTGTGTTAAATTTAGGTTCTTGAGCTAATTCCTCACTTTTTAGCTCATTTCAGCTCCTTCTATTTCCTTTTGGTAGTTTAAGTGTCTTACTGATTTTTCAGCTACTTTTAAGCTATTTTATATCTAATTTCAGCCCTTTTTTAAGTTAATTTCCTATTTTTTGTGCTTATTTCTGCATATTTAAACCTAATTAAGCAAATATGTTCTTTCTGTTTTCTTATGATAACTTATGCTTGTTCTTTCATTTCAGCTACATTCCAGCATGTTTTTAGCTAATTTCAGCAAGTTCTTCAGCAATAAGAGTTCACACTGCATTTTCACAGGAAATGCAGTTTTTCTAGTTAAAGTTTTACTCACATCTAAAGACTAAACTAATGCAGCAGTTTCTAATGTTAAGACATAAATCACAACTTCTTTAATTCAGAATTTTAATTTAATTACAATTACATAGATTTAAATAATTTGTAAATAGTCCTATGGTGGT
Organism: Hypsolebias martinsi; assembly: GCA_031762355.1. Lineage (NCBI taxonomy): Eukaryota > Metazoa > Chordata > Actinopteri > Cyprinodontiformes > Rivulidae > Hypsolebias > Hypsolebias martinsi. Next base: position 13,996,969 of record JARVGQ010000610.1, on the reverse strand, counting down.
TTAAACTTTGTGCTGATGTTTCAAGATTCACGAATGCAAGCGCACAGCATTAGAGTTCATTAGACCAAACAAATACCTATTTAAAAGCTCAGGTTCTGGCTCGTCACACGTGTCAGGAGTTATGAGAGAAAGCAGCTCTCGAGTTTCTTCATCCTGCTCATACTACAACACAACATAAATCAAGTTTAAATCTTGTGTTTTAATCAAACGTTCTCAAAGCCGAAGCTGAATCACCAGCTACTTCTTTATCAGCATCAGCTCTGCAGCAGCTCTAACCTCAAATTTCAGCTCGGCTCCACCGAAATCCATCCGGGCGCTCAGACACTCTCCAACCACCATGCCCATTTTTCTGACCTGCAGCACGCTGCTGTCCAGGTGGCTCTGCATGCCACCCAGCATGCACTGAAGCAGCTCTGAAAAACAAACACAAACATTCTGCACATACGAAACATGAAGGGTGTGAATGTCAACTTACACTATTGTTGTCCTGGTTTTTATGTTTTTGCATTTAAAAGATGGTTGCTATGACTTTTTTTTTTTGATTTTACACTTTTCAAAAATATTCCTCTTTATCACATTTAATATTTCCCTTAAGAAAAATGGTGTGAACACTTTAAATCCTTTGTTTTCCTAAAAACCTGCTACAGCATTATTTTTGTCTTCTTAAGCTAATTTCAGCTTTTAGCTAGCCTTTTGCACATTTTGATTTTAGCTACCCCTTTGTCCACATGTATGCTACATTTAGCTTTTAGCTGCCAATTTACTACATTTAACTTTTAGCTACCAGTTTGCTACTTTTAACATTATTTTTTTTTGTTGCATTTTCAGTTTTTAGCTAGTTTTGATCATTTTAGCTTCAATTTAGCTTTTCGATACTTCTGCTAATCTTTTGCAACTTTAAGTGTTTAGCAACCAATATGCTACTTCTAGCTTTTAGCTACAAATTTGCTACTTTGGACTTTAGCTAACCTTATGATGTTTTAGGTTATAACTAGATTTTTGCTACTCTAGCCTTTTGCTACTTTAGCTTTTAACTAGCCTTTTATTTGATACTTTTAAATTGTAGCTAACCCTTTAATACGTTTACCTTTTAGCTAGCCCTTTGCCATTTTTACTTTTAGCTAGCCTTTTGCTACTTTTAGCTTTTATCTTCCAGTTGGCTACTTAAAATTTTTAGGAAGCCCTTTGCTATTTTAAATTTTAGCTAGCCTTTCACTACTTTAGTTTTTAGCTAGCCTTTTAATACTTTAGTTTTTAGCTAGCCTTACAATATACAGTAGTTATTGTACAATATAAATAAGTTCCTCAAAAGACTAAGAATACAAGATAGATTAACACTATGGTTATCCTTCTTTTAGGCATGAACTTTATGAAAAAAAAAAAAAAAATTAAAAGCTGTTATATTTGCACTACGTTTGGTTTTATTGTACCTGAACGCAGCTCTTGCAGCTCCGAGTCCTTTAGCAGACTCACACTCAGCAGTAAGGCTTTACTCACATAAAGCTGCTGCTCTAGAGGAGTGTGTTTTACTGCACTGGGGTTCGCCCAGGCCTGTGACACGGACCGTATAACCTGGAAACACACACACAGATATGTTAAAAATAACAGCGAATGTTTTGTTTATACATCATGGACCGGTGCACAAACCTGAATGAGAAGTGGTCTTCGATCCTCGTCTGCAGCGAGATAACCCAATAAAGTTCTTAAGACCTGAGTCTGAACACAATAACATAACAGACAATGCATGCTTTATATTTCTGGCACACATGATGCACTGCAAAACAATAACTTACTGTATTACCTTGTACTTATACTGTAGTAACAGCAGTTTATGAGTTATGACAAACTGAGCTTTTTTATTTGTTAGCACTAGATTTCCAATGATTCGGCCCAAAGCATCAGGTCTGAAACAAAACAACAATAAATAAATAAAAACACACACAATAACAAAAACAGATGTAATAAATGAGTTGAATTGATCTTTATTTTTTTGAGTCCATGTGGTTAACCTCGCTTGACCAACTAACCCACTGACAGTCTGCACCAGTCCTACGAGAACGCTCTCCATCCACCGCTGAGGAATGTTCTCCAGCAGCTTCCAGCACACCCTCCGCCACAACATGTCTGAGCGCGTGCACACGCACAGTCGAGGAGCCATCACTGCCAGAACCAAGCCTGGAGGAAAACAAGAGGACATGAACGGCTCTACGTCAGAATGTACACAGCAAATAACGACAGCATTCATTATTAAGGTGCACCTCAAGTACGAAACGCAACTGCTAAATAAAAACAAAATACAACTCTAAAAAGAAGAAAAGAGCAAAGTTTCAGATTTTGTTTCTTTTTTGTTGCTGTAATCTCTTAAATATTTGTTTTTAAAGTGTTATGACTCACCATCGAAAAGCAAAAGGTACACAATAATGTGTGTTTATGTGTTAGCATGTCTCTATCTGTTAGCAAAATATCTCAAACCACTGGACAGACGTCACTGAAACTTTCAGGAAAAAAAATGGATCTACAACTGATTAACTTTTGAAACCAACTCATTTCAAACACAATGGCAATAACTCTGCCAGTTCTACAGATGATTTTAGCTAAATATCTGTAGAACTGGCAGAGCTATTGCCATTGTTGTTTTCTTGCAACCTGTCCAGGGTGTCCCCCACCTCTCACACAGTGACCCCCATGACCCAAAAAGGAAGAAGCAAGTAAAAGATAATGGATGGATGGCATGAAAGGCAGTGGTGGGCACAGTTCTGCTTGTACATCAACAGCTAATAGTGGAACAAATGTTTCATTTAGCGGATTAGTGTTTTTGCTAACTTTGGAAACTGTTAGCAGAATTAGCTTACACTAAATTAGGTTTTGCCAACTTTTAAGTCCGTTAACAAATTGGACAAGCTAGTTTCTGTCTGTTGTGGGCGTGTCCCTCGAAGAGTCTGTTAGGCACGCTAATGGCTTACTACACGTGACAAGACGTGATTGGTTAAAACAGCTTCAGCTGGAAGGAGAGGAAGGCGTGACAAAGAAAGAGTGACAGTCGTCTTAAAGGTTATTGGTAGCAAAGCTATTTTTTTTTAGTTAGCATAATATGGGTTAGCAAAGTTAACTTTTTGGTTAGCTGTGCTCACCACTGGCATTGGTCAATGTGTAACTCGTTACTGTAATTTTATTGTAGTTTTTTAATTTAGGGAGCATGATAGCTTGTTGGTTAGGGCTGTTGCCTCAAGAAGGTCCTGGGTTCAATCCCTGATTTGGACCTTGGGTCTTTCTGTGTGGAGCTTGAATGTTCTCCCTGTGTTTGTGTAGGTTTTCTCAGAGTACAGTACTCCGGTTTCCTTCCACAGTCCAAAAGCATGATGTTAGGTTGCCTGCAGGACCAGGCTTCCCTTGCAAAAAAAGATCTGTGATCTCATTGGGATTTGTATGGTTTAATAAAGGTTAACTAAAAGTTTTAAGATTTTTCTTTCTTTTTTTCATTGTAGGTTTGAGGTTTTTTGTTTGTTTTTGTTTTGTTATTATTATAAATGTTTAGATGACACCTCATGATAATTAGTTTAAAGTTTTTATTTATTAAAAAAAAACAGCAATGTAGTGTGATAAAGTAAAGATATATGGTGCTAAATTGCTCTTATTGCTTCCTTATTGTCTATAATGATAAAGGAAAAAGGAAATGTTTGACCAATTTAAAATCAGGTAATTAATATTGATTAGTTAATATGTTAACCAGTTACAAAGAAACATGCAGGCAGTTATATAAAAACTAAAATATCTAGAGCTCAGCTTTGAATGAATGGAAGTAGACTCACCACTGTGTCCTTGGATACAAACTTTTCCAAGTGTTTGAGCTACAAAACTTAAAGAACAGTCTGTTCCACCTAGAAATAAGAAATAAAAGTGACACAGAAGCTGACTAAATATGAAATGACCTACACAAAAAAACACATAAACATTATATAACCTTTGAGAGCCTGGCAGGTTCTCTGCAGTGCATTTAGCATCTCAGTGGCCAGCAGTGAGTAGTACTGCTGAGGCAGAAAAGGTGGTCTGATGTTGGGATGTAACTTGTTAGCGGCGATATCTGGCAGCGCACTTATCCGACTCAGGAGAGTCTCTCTAAACTGGGGGGAGTCTGAGGGAGCTGACTGCACACAGTAGGACCACAGCAGGTCAGCAAGACGGCCACTCTGAAGGAACTTCTCTGTGATGCTGACCAGGTGGTCCAGACATGTTGAAGGTCTGTGTGGAGATAATATATCAGCATCAGATGATGACAACAAACAAACAAAAACACCTCTCAGTCAGGTATCTCTCACCTCAGCTCTGTAATTGCATCCATCAGCACCAACAGCGCCTGATCTGGAGGACCTTTAAGAAACAAATGATCCCACAGCTCTGTGCGGTGTTTGGCTGAGAGGCTCCACAGCCAGTCTGCCTGGATGTTGCTGACCAGAAACTGAAGAGTCCGGCTGTAGTGAGCTCTGCTGAACTCTTCCCGCTGAGCTGCTGAGGTTTGACTCTCTGCTCCGTCATCCAAATAGGAGGTGAGGGTCTGAAGAGCAGCAGTAATGTCGTGACAGTCCGTGGATGACGTGAGAGTCCGGAATGATTGGGCCACTGCTAGTCGAACCTCTGCATTAGTCGAAACTGGCTCCATGTTTATAAAAGATAAACAGCAGCTAGCATATCTAGGACCAAATAATAAAGTTATACATAGAAATCAGTACAAAATAAATAAGTCGATATTGGCGCATTGTGTCAAGTGGAAGAAAACTCCGCCCTACTAAATTTATGCAACAATGGTTTAGCTAACTGAAAGTGTGTTCAATGAAAATTAGGTTATTCTGTTAGCTTGGTTAACTCGGTAGTTTTTTTTTTAAATTAATAAAAATAACAGAAGACAATACTGCTGATATGAACATACTGCGCAATCACCGTTATAGTAAAAAAAAGTATTTACCTGTTTACATTTGAGGCTCAAACCCACTGGATTAACAGGGCATACTTTTTCTCGTGCTTCATCAAAATAGGACCGTAAAATACGAGAGGCTGCGTAACTTCTACGTCACCACGCACTTACGTAATTGTGTCGCAGCTTTTTCTGTCCGGGTTGAAACTTAAGCTGCCGCTTCAACCCGACCAGAAAAAGAAGTACTGTACAGTACTGTATATTGCGAGATGTATCGATATTGAATTATTGTCCAGATACATTTACAAGCTAACAAATAATACAGCTTTTATTAGTTTTTTTATACAATAAATAATGTACATTTATAATAGGGAATGACGTTGTGTTACATTAAAGATCAAGCAGCCATTCTCTCATAACAGAAAAATATTTTACACATTTACCATCAAGGTTATGCACAGGGACATGTCATAAAACCTACAGTCTTATAGAATAGAATAGAGTATAAACGCTTAAATTTTTAACTAAATAACTAAAATGGAGTCTCACCACTTGGTAAGCATTCAATGCTTTCTGACATTTTTGCTCACCAGAGCATAACTTTTACCATGCGTCTGTGTAAATACAATGAAACTATTCATAAATTCATTCATTCAACCTTTATAAATTAATTGTTCATAAATAATTGATGTGCATAAATATTAGGTATCATTGCTTATCGTTATTTCGACACTAAAACTGAAAATGTCAACTTTTATTGCAGATGAAACTGCCATATCATACCATTTTATTTATGGAGCACTTAAAACAGCGACAAGGCCAACCCAAGTGCCAAACTAAACCAAAGTTTAACATCCGACTGAAAATCAAAATTATCTGCAGTGTCCTCTAAAAGGAGATTTTTTTCAAAGTGATTTTACTTTTTTTTTTTTAATCGGTTTTAGGTGACATGTCTAAAGCTTCATTTTTATTTTTCAAATCGTTCAGTTTAAATTCAGGGTCCATCGGTCATTACTATAATTGACAATTAAATGTGGTGCACTTACCTGAACCAAAATGATTTGGAAAATGTGTTACTTCAGTCGCATCTTATACATTTGGAGAAAGTTTCTCAACTCGTATAGGAAAAATAAATCTTGCTGTTGATCATATTTATGACTTGAAAGCCAGAGATAAAGATGTTGACTTTATAGGTGTAGTTCCCACGTTCGTCCAACAGAGGGAGCTCAGGGACTTCCTGCGCCCTCAGTGACTGCAGTTCAAGTCTCAACCAGCAGGCGGCGCCAACACCCTCTGGATGTCTGTCATGAGTTTATTTCCAAACATGAAACTTGTACACTCATGCTTTCTTTCATGAACACACACACACAAATAAAATTAAAATAATTAAGCAACCACACACCGGTATTTTTATTCCATTTATTTATTCTATTCTTATTTCCACTTCTTACCTTTAAATTTTCTCTTTTTGACATATTTCTTTTGCATTAATATTCAATCACTTTGGGGGGTGCTTCAAAAATAATATACAGCTGTACCCAGTACTGTAATAATTTATACATTTATATGTGAAAATAGGAATAAATTTAAGTTGTACAGATTCTCTTTTCTACAATATTCTCTTTTTAAATCTTCCCGTGTCACATAATGGCAAGCCATGCACTACAACGGTAGTGCTGTTTGTGCCTTAAAGCAAACTTTCTTTGGACACTGAAAGTTAGAGAAGAAAACAAAAAGTTCACCAAAAAATAAAATAAAATAAATTCATATATACAGTTCAGGTGTCAATGTATAATTCAAACGAACCGACAGCCACAGCCAGTGCTTCTTCCTTGGGGCTCATCATCAGGTTAGTTCAAAAGGCAAAGTTTGACACACACACAGGCAGTGTTCAGACTAGCAGGCCAGTTTTCTGACTTCCTCTCAGGGCGAGCAGTTAAAAGTGTTATCCAAAAGCGCGACCAATACAGTGATCCCAATTCTAACGTGCATCTTTGGTCGATTTTAAAACTGGAATTCAAATGCTGAAATTAGATAAGGGTAAAGTGCAAACAGCTGTGATTCGTCTTAATTCTGTTGCCATGTTGGGTCAAACCATCCGTCAGTGGATCAGGGAGAGATTTCAAACATAATAGTCTGCTTTGCCTTCGTGCCGTTATGCAAAGAAATAAATATGACGGGGGAGAAAAAGCTCTTTTTAGGCTGGGTAATGAATTGAGAATGCCTTGCATCTATCTAACAACTCCACCGTGGATGTTTAAAGTATGATTTGTCAAACATTAATGCTTTAAACAAATGTGTATCCATGCAGCATCTGACTCCATCTGGGAAGACAACGGTATGAACTGAACCACCCTGGTCAAAGCAACACGAGCGTTACGGAAGAGAGCAAAACCTCCACTCTGAGCAGGTCACAAGCTTTTTTTTTTTGTAATTCTCCTAAAGTACCACATTTCTGTGAATTCTCCTGCACATCAAACTCTTTGTGACTTCGTTCATCACAAACGTGTTTTCTGCAGAACGATGAGTTGGTGCTGAATAAATATCTGAACGTGTTTTCAAATAAAAGAACCCTGACAGACACTGTACACGCTACATGCTAAAGAGTACAGCTCCTGTGTAAGACACAAAAAAACTTTTTTTTTTCTTCCTCGTGACTATAAAAATACCTAGAATCTAGAATGTGTACAAAATCTTTACATCATTTACATCCACGGCCAGGTCCCCACGGAGTGGCAGGTGAGTAAGAGCATCGTGGAAAGACAGAAATTCATAGGATAGTGATGTTGCTGTGGGTTTGGAAAGAACTTCCACCTTGGACTGCGTTAATGTTCAGCAGAATTAGTCGCACCGCACTGATTAGTCCAAAATTCCTTCATACATCCTTAAGAAGAAAAGAGGTTTGTTCAGTTTCCTCTCCACCACTTTCTTTCCCAGCGTTATTGCTACAAAGGTCTGCCGTGTCTTCCCAAAACGGCACAAAACAAGACAATAGAATGAAGCGTAGCTGCTTGTCACGTTGAAATGTGTCAGAATAAATATGGCGTTCGAGTTGCGCGATTCACATGTGGGTCCCCTCTTCCGAATATTCACACAGGCTCATTCACGACTCCATCCCTTCACAATAAACTAACAGAAACAAGAATCAAGTCAAAACGTAGTGCAACGCGTCTCACGTACAACTCATCAAATGCCAGCATTTCAGTTGCGACGACAGTTTTACAGACAATAAGTTACGAGCTGGGCCAGAACAAGTTCAGATATGCTTCCCTCTTTCACTCAGCAAGAGAACACTGGAGTCAGGTGGGCTGTACTTTCATCTAGGAAGTGTAGTGCTCTTCTAGCCCACCTCAAATCCAGGACCCTGTGTCATCGTAAAAAAAAAAACAACAAAAAAAAAAACATGAAGCAAATAACCACAGAAAACACAAGTGTTGCTTTAAGGCTGCTCAAAACCAAAACAGAAAGGGAATGTCAAACACACACACACAAAACCCTCCAGACGTTCCTCGTGTGTAAGCCAGCAGGAACGTCCCTCACTGGAATGACAGCAGATTGAAGAGCAGCTTTAAAAAACCAGCGTTCGCAACACGCCTGCTTCATGCCACCGAGCAGCTCTTCATATAGTTTGTGATGAAAACAAGTCAGCGCCGCTCGAGTGGCGTCAGCCCACGTCTCCACCCTCCCAACGCAGACTGAACCACGGCAAGTGACTCATCTGGCAACCTTCTTTGAAGGCCTTCGCGCGGAACTCAGCTCAGCGCAAGGCCAACGCCGTTTCTGGAAAAAGACGGGAGAACGTTTTCTACTTTACGTCAACGCAGCGCAAACTTCTGCGTTCGCTCACTGACTTGGGTCCCTCTAACCAAAAACATGGACGTCACCAGAACCCGAGTGCGTTCAGGAGGATGAACAGAAATTCACACCGAGTCAAAAGAGAACAAGCTGATGTTTCCACAGACAGCCATGGACTCCTTAGAAACCTATAGTTCATCTTTTCTCAGGGAATATTGTGAAAGTTGTTTGATTCCAAAAGGACGTTGTGGCGTTTTGATTTTTACATCCTTCGTTGTCGTTTTCCTCTTGCCAGGTCTTCAGGATGTGTGTGTATTTATATTCACAGTACAGCCTGCGGAGTCGGAGCAGGTGGCCCCTCTGGTTTCTATTTGACCTCCAGGATTGAAGGGTTGCACTCCATGATGGCCACAATGATTTTGTCAATGTAGTCCTGGAGTCTGTAGTTGATCTCCTCTTGTTTGTGGACAGCCTCCATCAACTAGACAAGGGAGAAGCAAAAATCAGAGGAGATGCAACAGAACAGTGCACGAGTGTGACTTCATCTGAGTAGAAGAGTGAAATGATGAGATTCTTCAGAAGTTCTTCCTCTTTTTTTTTTTTTAACCCACCTCAACACGAGACACGGAGTTGATCTCAGCAGCCAGGGAGTCGGAGAACGAGGCCGACATCAAATTCTTGGCTCCCTGGATGCTCAGGTTGATTATCTGTCCGTTTAACTCGTCATTCTGCTCCTTCAGCGAACGGTTGTCCTAAAACAGCCAATCAGATCGTAACGTTTTACAAAACAACGCAGCCCAGGGGGACAAAAAAGTCCAGCCCAAAATATAAAATATATTTTTTTAAAAACTATATTTCAAGAAGAAGTGTGGAGAACTGGAAATGTGACTCCTGCCTGTTTGAGTCGTTTGATCTCCTGCTCCAGCTCTGCTTCACGGGTTCGGGTCTGGTACTCCTGCAGACCCGCTCCGGGAGTACGGCCTCTCTTCGCCTCCGCCTCCAGCTTGTACAGCTGGAGGTGCTCGAGCTGTTTACGCAGGTCTTCAATAACCTGATGTGCCAACGCATCAAAGGACACAAGGAAGAGAAGAGTCAGGGAAGAGATATAGAGTAAAACAGTCATACAGGGATACCGCATTTTCCGGCGTATAAGTCGCATTTATCTAATGGTCAAAACAGCTTCATTTCGCCTGGGCAGCACGGCAACATCCATCCATCCATCCATCATGGCCGGAGCTGCTAGCTCTCTAGCGTTCTTCCACCTGCACCAGCCGAGTGAAGCAAGCGTGCACGGGAGGACTCGCTGTTGCAGTTCTTAGATATTTAAAGCGTCAGTCAAAAAGGTTATGAAGATGGGCGGGGGGGGGGACGAAACGT
>JARVGQ010000610.1:13957015-13968211 GCA_031762355.1 Hypsolebias martinsi | reverse complement strand
CATTCTACATAATGAGTTCCGACTTAAGTTCAATTCGAGTTAAGTTCAGCCCGTAGGAACGGAACTCGAACGTAAGTAGAGGACTACCTGTATATATATATATATATCACTACCACAGTAAATGAGATGGGTTAACATCCCTCAAACACCAGAATCTACATAAAAATAAACATCTCAGCTGTTCAAGAACTGTGTCCCACCCAGGAAAATGAGGGAAAGCAGAAGCAGCATTTAATCATAATTAAAAAGAATCATAATTGTGGGAGTTTAGTGGAACACCGTATCTCATAAGAATGCTTTGTTTCTTAAAAGATGAAAAAAGAAAGTTTGTCTGTTCCATTATATACACACACACAGATGACAACATTCAGTCTATATTATGGTGATAATATTCAAATAAACAGCATGATGTGGTAGAATACATATGGCCCCTATCACATGCAAAAATAATTCTGGAGGAATTTGCATGCTCAACATACAAGTGCCAGGTGACATTTATGCAAATACCACATGAATTCTTCCTCGCTCTCAGTTTACTGGATATTTTCAGAGGCAAAGGACAGCAAGAATGCAAATCCTACTTCACAACTTGAGCAAACTGCAGCATAAAAAAAGCATAATGTAGATTATAAAAAGGTGTAGCAGGGACAATATACAAGATTTTGTCGAAATGACCCAAACGTCTCCTTTAAACTCCTTTAACACCAAGGTCTCACTCCTCTAATTGTTTTATGGGTGTTCAAGCATCAGTAGTTTTCTGACCCTGTCATTTTCTCAACCACATATTTAAATACTTGTTACCTCCATTGCTCAAAGTATAATTTTGTGGATCCGACATGCTCTGGCATGAATGTTATTCAAACTGTGTTTATCTCCAGATTACTGTAATACAAGGATACATCAGGGTAAAGCTTGATCAAATATGAGAAGTACTTTCATATGTACTCCTGCTGATATGAAGGGAGTCGAACATTTACTGCCTTGGTAAAAGTAAAATCAAGATGTGGGTTTAAGTAGATCAGATTTGACTCTCTTACAGACCCTTATGTCTGAAAAATGAGTCTTACCCATCTTAAGACTACACTTATTAGAAAAGATTCCTCAAATTCAGATTTCAAATTTCTGTTTTCTTATTTAAAAAAAAAAAAAGTAATGGAAATAAAACAAGTTCCCTGTGAGAGTGCACGTGAGATCCTACAGGTTTTCTATTACAACATATCTGGTGCCAGAAAACAGAAAAACTGTTTCTCAATTTTGTTAACAGTTTAATCTTAACCTTTCAGATTTAGAGGTCCAAAAGAAGCTGGTAAGCAGGAGGAAACCCCAACCAGAAACCAGTCTTTACAGAACATTAGACCACATCTTGTATTAAAAAGACACTGACTGGTTAAAGCGCTAGCATTCCTCAGCACATTGACATGTGTAACTGATTTACATCAACAACAAAATATTTATTCTTCCATTCCTAAAAATCTAATTTCTGGGACAGCAAATAAAAGTTCTTCTGGCTCAGGAAAATATGTTTTCCTCTTAATCTTTTGCAATTCTCTGACTGGGGAGCCACAGATACCTTTGGCTAGACATGGGACAAATCAGGGGCATCGCAGGCACTTTGAACTGGGAGGAAGGATTAAAAGCATTAGTGAGGCAGCAACAGATTGCAAGTGCTCGTGTCCACCCAAATGTCTAGTTCAAAAACTGCATGGATACACTTAGAGCTTCTTAAATAACTTCTATGACTCAATCTTGCAAACATCACAAATATTACAGAAGGTCTTCCGTAAAGACTTGAAGACCAACAAGATGAGCTTGTCTTAAAGGAGAGTAAAACAAAAATGTATGTTTACCTGGGTTATTTGAGTGAATCAATTGCATTTTGAAGACATTTTTAAAGATTATTTGACTTAAACATCTAAAATCGTCATTCATTAAGTAGTATTTGCTGAACCTTAAATAAAGCTGAAATGTGATCTTTGTCAAAGGTTTCAACTTTTAACTGAAGTCAAAGCCAAAAGTACATTGACTGAAGGTTCTTCAGATCTTTTAAACAGGTTTAAATTGTTTCTACTGTCCTATAAACTTTATTAAAATAAAGTTGGCCTCCTGCAGAATGGAAGAAATGGTAAAACAGAAGACTGAAGGACATGGGTGGAGCCGCAAGAGATAATCCCAAACCACAGGATATGTAAATGAAGGGGGTGAATCTTTGTTATTCGACATATGGAGGAGATTGAGACCGGTCTGAAATAATGACAGACAATATGGTTGACAGATTTATCAAACTTCTAACCCAGATCCAAGCTTTTGAACGCACACCAGATAAATGATGCTAATCCAGGCGTGGTTTAATATGCTGCTCTTTTGTAATCCCAATGAAATTCGTCAAAGTATTAAAAAAAAAATTTGGGACCAGAGTTCACAGGAAACGTTTACTTTGTTCTAATCTCTGTAACAAACCTTTAGCTGTTACAACTTAAACGTCTTAACATGTTTTGATCCTACAAAATCTACAACGCTGACAGGAGTGAAATCAGTAGACTATTCCAAGTGATGGAATTAAACAGGCTTCTTGAGGTACTGGTAATGCTTCTAGGGGTGGAAAATCAATAATAAATGGAGTCGTATCATTTTACATGGAGTTTCACTCAGCATGAGAGGCCCTTACGGGGGAAAAGAACACAATGACAAGGCATCTCACCTGATCGGCCCCATAGGCAGCCGCAAACTCCATAAACTCTTCAACACGAACGAAGCCATCTCCATCTTGGTCCAACGCATCAAATACAGCTTTCAGAGGAGACACGTCCTCGTCTCTTGTATTTACAGCCGAGACCATTGGCAGTGAGTCATCTCCCACCATCTTAGAGGGGGAAATCGTCTCCACAGCCTGCTCAATAGTCCATCTAGTTTCTGGAGAAGAAACGTCAATGTCCTGAACTGAAAAATCAAAAGGAGCCACTTCATGATGATCTGAATCCTCAAGCTGGTTAGTGTCCGTCAACCTTGCCACTTCCCTCTGCTCGGCTCTCGGACTGAGAGCACTTCCCGTTTTTAAATCCTCATGCAGTTTCAAGTTCCAAGACTCGTCGTCATCGTGAACTTCCTCAACAGTCAAGCATAGATCCAAGGCCATGTCCCCGTTCTCCTGATTTCTTGCTTTGACACGCGAGCTGTTGTCCATCAAATCCTCATGGGTGTTTTCCACAGAGTTCCTCTCACTGGTGAGCTCATCGTGACAGCAGGCATCTTGAGTCAGAGGCAGTGTTAGTGGAGAGGGCTTGTCTGGCAAACTCGGAGCAAGTGACTCATTCTCACTTTTCTCCTCCAGAAGATGTCCAGTTAAAGCAGCTCCTGCATTTGCCACTTCTAACTGGGTACCTGAGCAGACAGACGCAGGACTGGCAGGACAGAAGTCACTGTCAAAATCTGGAACATCCAAATCCAACAAAGGCACAAATCCTTCTAAATGCTCCCTAGGCGGCTGGCAGCTCTCAGGTAAACCTTGCACCGTAGTGCTACACGTTATAGGCAGAGCAGTCACTTGATCAGGGAATAAACCTTTGTCTCCAGTTTCAGGTAACAAAGTCTGTAAGGGAGGGAGACCAGCCTGCTCCTCAGTAACACCCTGTAGGTTTAGCTCACTTGTGGATTCCCGCGTGAGACAAGAAAGTTCATCTGAGAGATCTACAAGCAAAAATTGATCCCCTGCATTAGTCTCCGGATCCTTAATGGAAACTGGAGAAGATGGCACACTGAGGTTCACAGGGTCAGCCTGACCACCAAGGACATTTGAGCCCTCGGGAGAGGATTTTTGTGTAAAAGTCACCTCCTTGCTGGCAGCCGTTTTTTCAGACACATCAGGAAAATTGGAAGAAAACAGCCACGACAAAGCGCAGTCACTAATTTCATCAAGTCCTTGATTCTTTTCACAGGACAATTCCTGTAAATGAACAGAAGGATGGGAGACTACAGACTGTCCATCAAAACGCAAATCCCCACAAGAAAAAGAAGAGATTTTTATAAAGTCGTCGAGCTCAAACGGCTTGTGACCAAAAACATCTTCCTCCTGACTTTTTGTGAAAGTGTCATCCTCATCATCCAAACCTGCCTGGCCACTCTGCTTGGGGCAGAGCACACCTCCATTGTTTGTGGTTTGAAATCCCAGAGGAAATGGCTGCTCGGACTCCCACTGAGCGTGCCCCAAAGGGCCAGACAATACTGTCGGCTCCATTTAGGTTAGTCCTCTTCACCAACTCAACACCTGAAACATTTTATCTCACATGTCAGGACACAGCCCCTCAGCTTGAACGCCATATGGCACCTCATAAGTGGACAAGCTAATTCTTATTATTAGGATATTTGACAAGTAATACAAAATAGTACTAGTAGCTTTGATAAGATGCCACTTATCCAGTTCATTTTTTGCCTAACTTAACTTTCACTTGGACGTGTTTTGACTCACACTGTGCATTTTTCCTGTCATGGCAGCTTCGCTGTTGGTTGTTAATTTGCTGGGCTTCAGCACCATCCGCCGTCAACAAGCTTCAGGTCGGCTCGATTTGCTCGACAGCCGACGCGACGGCTCACACCTGAAGCGACGCCACACTAAACTGTCACGAGACCCTTTTAACATGACGCCAATTAACGCGCCGGGTCAGTTGTTTGTCAACATTAGCTTTCTTAGCCGATAATCTTGTCCACAGCAGGGAGCCGACAGCGGTATTCAAACACCAAATAACCTCCAGCGGCGAGGTTTTAATTATCATTACAAAGCGGGAGAGCACGTGTATTTAGCTGGTCTGTCTGTTAAACGGTTTCATGTCCGACCGACGTTAACTCCGCCCTTCTGCGAGGCCATTGGTGGAGGAGGCTAACCGACTAGCTACAGAAATTAGCCTCCAACACGGCGAACGGATCAGCGTTTTTCCGCCTGATTAAATGAAATACAATGTCAGCTTTCTGTGTTAAAAATAAGATACATTGTTGTCCATTCGAGGCGCTGTGTTATTTCTTCATTCTATCCCACCCTTTATCCAGCGGCGATCCACCTGTGTCCAGGGCAAGACGAGACAGGCCAAG
Organism: Hypsolebias martinsi; assembly: GCA_031762355.1. Lineage (NCBI taxonomy): Eukaryota > Metazoa > Chordata > Actinopteri > Cyprinodontiformes > Rivulidae > Hypsolebias > Hypsolebias martinsi. The sequence continues at coordinate 13,963,132 of JARVGQ010000610.1, read as the reverse complement.
AGAGAGTGACGAGTCGAAACCGTTAATTCCTCCTCAGATTCCTCCGCCGTCCTCGTCTGGAGTCTCACCTGTCTCGTTGCTCTGCGTCCAGACTCGCGAGGAAACGACTAGAATGTGAGCTAAAGTAAAGGAACTCCATCGCGAAGGGGAGTCAGTCCATCGGTGTTGTGGATCGCAGAACGCCGAGAGCTCTCTCGCATCAGCATCAGCAGCGTCCTCCTTCTCCTCCTCCTCCAGCCGCATACATCCACCGCTGACGTTTCACGCATGCGCAGAAAATACCCCGCAGTGTCACTGGCACAACTGGGACTTCAATATTTCAGTTTGTAGCACATTATTTAAAAATAAAAAAAAATAAATTATATATATTTAAATATAGTTGCACATCTGCCAAAGGGCCACGTTTCAAGTGGAAAAAAAAGATCAGCTCATTCAATCAAATGTTGAGAATAATAAGCCTTAAGTAAACCATTATTTAGAGATGAGAACCCACAAGCAGGTTTTGTTTTGACAATCTCTACTCAATAATTTTATAAAACATAAATACCAATAGCTTTCTAAAGCTGCAGATTTGTTCTTACTAAAGGTAATTGTAATGTGTTGGCACCCCTATCAGGCTTCTACCAGTACTGCACCTCATCATAAATAAATGTAGGCTACTGTATACAGTTTGTGTTCTCTTGTATCTTCTATGCAGGGTCTTTTTTAAAGGCTAATTCTCGGCTATAACTCAATTTTACAAATATTTAGCTAAAGTTTGCTGTTATAGTAGCTAAGAGTAATCTAATAGTGATAGTTACATCACATAAAATATCAAATGAGATGTTACATATTATTGCTCTGACTAAAATAGCTACAACTATCATTTTGCAACTTATATGATATTGGGCATAAAATAAAAATAAAAAACTAGTTACCCTATAAAACAGATGATCATTTGCTATGCTTTCAATTTATTACTCGAAGTAAATGAAGGCTTTAAATAATTTTCTAAATAACATACAGATTTTTCCTAGTTACAATAAAACAATTAGATCAGAATGACGACAGCGTACAGAGGTTACAATGCAAGTGATACAAGTTTTATTATTGATATGTTACAAACATCTGGTTTATAAACATGACAGCAAATGAAAAGTTTGATAATACTGAACACAGATATAGGAACACTGGCGACTGGAATATGAAAAATAATCTTAATAGATTACATTATTTGATCATTTAAAATATACAATCTGTCTGTTAGTGTTTTAGATCTTAAGGCATCAAAAGGCAGGAAGAAGACACAAATATTAATCAATTAAGCCGATCAGTACTTAATTAACATGTTGAATTTTTCTTCTTCACTTGTCTGTTTTCTTTGCAGCAGACCAATAACCTGCAAAAACAGAAATTAATTTATTAGTTATATTTAAAGTGTTGCTGTGACATTAACCAGTCAACGCACGAGAAAGCTCAAAAACACTTTCAGTCTTACTGTCTCTCCACATGGATCTCAAGCTGTGCCTCCTCCTACACACCTGAGTCAGGAGGAGGACAGGAGAGCCCCAGCTCAGAGCTTAGCAGATTTAGAGGAGGCTATACCCAACAGCATGGAGACGTCGTTGGCCGAGGTCAGCCATGCTCCACCATCCGCCACCAGGACGGCTCCGGTCATGTAGGAGGACGCACGGCTCGCCAGGAAGAGAGCACAGTGGGCCATCTCTGTCTTGTTGCCAGCTCGCTGCAGAGGAATGGACTGGAAGGACTGGGCAGCTTCTGCATGAGAGCCACCTGATAGTTGTAAAAAAAAAAATACTCCTTCAGATAATGTTATTTAGATTTTTTTTTTTTTTACAAATGTTTCATTGTTCTAACAGTTGCAGTTCAACTGCGTTGACAGATGAATGCACGAGACGACGTCTCCAGAAAAGCACTCTCTAAAAACTGTATGAGAGCATGTGTGTTTCATTTTTACCGAGTCTGCGAAAGCCCTCAGTACCAGAGATCGGCCCCGGAGCCACGGCATTGACCCTCACCCCATTGGGCCCCCACTCTACAGCCAGGTGCTTTGTCATGGCATCTGGAGACAAGATGATCAACAAAAGTCACCAGAGTTTGATTTTTACTTCATTCTGCGTGACATGAGACTCATTTTACATCAGGCTAAAACATTCACCATTTGCTGCCTTGGCAGAGCCAGCATGCACCTGGAGGGCCTGTCCTCTGTATGCAAGTGTTGCAGAGATGTTGACTATGTTGCCACCGTGATCCTACACACACATACACACAATCATAAGTGAATTCCATCAGCATCAAAATACAGAAAGATAATGAATTCCCACCTTAAAAGAGCAACAGGCTCAGTGATCTGGGGATTCTAAGGTGCATTAAACAGCAACTTCAGACAATTATAACCAAAAATCATATCAGCAAATTAAACACGAGCAAGATAAAGAAGCCAGTAAAGAGACTGAATGACTGAATGCATGTATGAATGGAAATACACATTAGAAACACAAGAGAGAGAGAAAAAAAAACATCAAAATATGAATAAAAAAAGAAAAATATGTTAAAAAGACAAAAAGAAGAGCATTTCAACATGTAAAAGGTTTGTAAGCTCAATCATCTAGATAAATCACAAAAAATGGTTAAATCATGTCATCTGGACAAGTTTCTTTAAAGGGAGAAACGTTTCATCTTCCAGCCAAAAGACTTCATCAGTCTGAGGCCTGCCAAACAGATCTGTCCCATTAATAGCACCTCCTTGATGGGCTTCAAGCCAACCTCCTGTTTATTTCCTAGAAACTTACAGAAGAGGACAGGTGCACCTCTACATTATTTCACATGTTTTGGTCTTGCCCTTCTCTGGCTAATTTCTGGAAATCAGTCTTCCACACTATATATTTTATTTATTTATTTATTTTATGTATATTTTTTAATTTAATTTAATTGAATATCTGAAGTTTTGCACTGTGAGATCGAGCCAAACCCCATCTCTGTCATCTTTGGAGCTGCCCCAGAACTGGACTTACCACGTTTCAAACAAAGAGCGCTCTCATTTTTATCATTACTTGGCATGAAAGCCATCTTATTAAGGTGGAAAGCTCCAGCTCCCCCTTCACATTCACACTGGATAAGGGATATTCTGTTTTGTATGGGCTTAGAAAAGATAACATTTACTGTCTGAGGTTCTGAAAATAGATTTTATAAAGTTTGGCGCCCTTTCTTAACCATTTATGAGAAATCTTCTACTATTGTCTCCGAGTAGCTCTCCTCCCCACCTCTTTTGTTTCTTTTTTGTTCTTATTTATGGAGAATATATTTTATGGTCATGGGGCCATCTAAAATGGCATTATTTAATTGTGATTTATTTTTTCTACTTTGCACAAATGTTATTTATTTTCCCTTAGTTTAGTTTTGTGTGGGTGTCTGCTGTGTGGGGATTTGTTTGTGGGTTAAAATATGTTAAACTTTGATTGCTATGCATGGTTTTGTACCTTACTTGTCAATATATAGCTAATAATCAGCAAAAAAAAAAACATTAAAAAAGAAAGAAAAAAAGAAACTTACAGAAGAAAGAAGTTTACAAACCTTTGTCTGACCCACTTTGGCCTTGGTGTTCCTCAGGCTGTTTCGGAGTAGCAAGTTGGCCATCTAGTCTAAAACATTTGATTGTTATTGCATGATGATTGTTTTTGATGGATGGTCCTTTTTTTGCATGTTAGAAGCCAGTTTCTTGGAATTCAACAAGAGGTTTGTTTGAAACCCATCAAGGAGGTGCTATTTATGGGACAGATCTGGTTGGCAGGCCTCAGACTGATGAAGTCTTTTGGATGGAAGATGAAACGTTTCTCCCTTAAAAAAACTTAACCAGATGACATGATTTAACCTTTATTTGTGATTTCAACATGTATCACATTTCACAAAACAATTGTTTTTCTTTTGACTGCTCCCTGCGTCAGGGATTGCCACAGTGAGGAAACTCAAAAAGATTTGTCATATGTTTTACACCTAATGTTTGGGCTGCTGTTTAATATACCACATTTTTTGGACTATGAAGCACACCGGCTTATAAGGCGTACTATCAATGAACGGGTCTGTTTTCATATAAAAGGCACACCAGATCATAAGGCTCACTGTCGATTTTTGAGAAAAATTAAAGGAATTTAACTGCGCCTTATACTGTAGTCCGAAAAATACGGTATCGTATTTTACTTGATTAGTGTTTAGCGTATATCTTTTAGCGTATCGTTTAGCATGCATTTAGTGTGTGTATATCTTAGATCCATATATACCATTTCTTTTTATACATTATTGCTAGTTTTGGGTGTAACTGGGACCTTGAATACACAGTTTTGTTCCAACTCATGTACCACATGTGATGTGAAAGTCAAAGGACTTTGAAATGCTCTTTCGGACTCAACCTGGACTCAAACTGCATCCTCAGGATTACATGACTGCAGCACTGACCACCGAGCAACCACAGTCCCCATAGTTCACAAATTATTATTATTGTTCATTATTATTTGAATATTTCAAACAAGAAAAATATTTTGTATTTGTACATAAAGTTTTTTTTGTTTTCAGAGAAGAAATGTTCTGTCAAACCTTTATTCTTGTTACATTTTTGTTTTAATGTTATGCTGTACGTCTGTTTTATGTCTTGAAATCTTTCAGATGAAAGACAAAGAGTTTCTTCCAAATGTTACATCTGTCTTTGAAACAGAAATATTGATGATTAATTATGTCCTTTGACCTGTGCTCTGCGACATTTACCTTGAACCACTTCTCATAAACCACTTTGCTGGTGTTGAATGTGCCCATGGTGTCGATCTCCATAACTGTTTTGAAGGCATTGAAGGAGAGCGCAGAAGCAGGGCAGAGGAAGTTTCCAGCTGCATCTGGACAAAACAGCATTGGAAAAATAAGGATAAATTATGCCACAAGAATATTTTTTTTATTGCCAGCTGCCAACAGGTGAATGCAGATGTTTTCACATGTGGTTTAGTATGCATGTCTCTTAACAAATTCCCTCATGAACCACCACAATTTTTAATGAAAATTGCTAATATTACATCTAGAACTTATTAACTTTTACCTGTAGAGTCAACTTGATTCAAGATGGCTGCTACGGCCAACTGACCTTAAGGAACACAATAATGGCTAAAACTCAGTCGGTTTTATAAGTTTGATGAGGTAGTAGTAGTTGAGAATCATCTGCACCACAAACTATATAATTTTTAATAATTTGGATTGAATTAGATAATCTTGCAGCGAATCAACAGTCTGTGAAGGTGCAGAAGACTGAGCAACACAGAGAAAAAAGTAGATGATTAAACCAAAATCCTCACATGTGACCTTTGTTCAGCAGACACTGTAAACTGCAATTAAACGTTCCGTGCTGCATTACTTTGTGTTTTGCGAGTTTCCACACAAAACACAAAGCACAAGACAGATAACCTCAATTTATCATGAGCAGTTTTGTGCAGAAGATGCCACATACTGTTGATAAGGATGTCTATGTGACCAAACTCTTTGAGCGTCTCATCCACTGCAGCGTTGATGCTCTCAGGCTGCCTGACGTCCATACACAATGGAAGGCAGCGTCGTCCTGTTGCTGCAGACAGCTTCTTCGCTGCCTAAGAAAAAGGTTAATTTATGAAAAGGTTAAAACATTTAAAAAAAATTTTAAGACAATGTATCTGGGAAACATTAAAAAATGTGTTTTGAATAAGGACATGTACTGTACTTGATTAAGATACTGTTAATTGCCTGCAAAAAAAGCTATAACAAGAAACTGGTACCAGATACTGCTCTCTTCATACAACAATGGAGAATATTGTTGGGGAAATTTATGAGACGGAGCGAATGACTTTCATTCTTAGACTAAAGAAGACATTTTTATGAATAAGAGGGGAAAATGGACACAGTACGACACCCACGAAGAGACATGAGGAAAATCAACATCATTAATGGAGGAATTTCTAGACCCTACACACCTGCAACTGAGATTTATATAAATATATACCAGGTATATACATACATACACACACATACACATACATATACACATATATACAGTACATACATATACACATATACAAACATATACACACACACACACACATATATATA
>JARVGQ010000610.1:13905853-13919038 GCA_031762355.1 Hypsolebias martinsi | reverse complement strand
AAAACAGTTAGTTTAATGATTCCTCCTGTTGAACGGATCCAGTTTTTTTTTTAAAGTACAGTACTTTGTATTTGTGGGCCGAGATGGGTTGGAGGTGGGGCAGCCGACCTGGGGCCAGAAAGTCGCGGTTCCACTCCCAGCCATCCCCACATGTCGTGGTGTCTCTGAGCAACACACCCAATCCCCAGTGGCTCCCTGGGCACTGCATTTAACCCTTCGCACCTGAGTGTATCCAAGGTGTGAAGGGTTAAATGCAGAGACCTAATTTCACCATTGTATGAGAACATACAATGATGACAGTCTCAGACCTCCCTTCCCTTAAGGCGTTGAGGAACCTTTATTTGAGTGGTGAACTGGATATTTGCTCTTTTCTGGGAACTGCTTTCTTATTAGTACCAGTAATACAAAGGGGTTAGTATTTTAAAAATGTTTTCAGTTTGAACAAAAGCTAAATGAAGAGAAATTCTCACTCTATTTTGAGGGGGACTTATTGTCAGGCTTTTGCTTTGGGCTGTTTTAATGGAATCAGGAAAAGCAATTTGACCTTTTTGCAGGTCTTCCTGCAACAGCAGCAATATGAAAACAGATGAGCAAGCACCCAGCTCATGGGGTTGTTTTTATACATGCTTGCAGATAATTAACCTTTCAGTCCTGTTCAGGCCTGGCACTAATATCCATCTTGGGTGATTTAGTGGACAGCTTTGATTAGAGCGCTCACACCTGTCACTAAAATGTGTACCCCAAAATGTTTTTGCGATCGAATGTCAATTACTCGCATTTAATAGCTTACAAGGACCACAGGGGCATCCAGTCAGCTCTAAAACAATCAAAATTTATAAATTAAGGTGATACACAACACGCTACATTCAAGTTAAATTGAGGCTTTTGTTTAAGACTCGTCTTAGCGGCACCACACCGCTCTCTGATTGATAAAAGGCAGAGAGGGCAGACATACTTTTATGAAAAATATACTAATCAATCAATATACGTACTTTATTGATCTCAAAATGAAATCTCATTTCAGTACGTCCGTCAAGAAAAGAAAACAACAGACATGGGAGAGACAAATGTCTGAGGCTTCAGCCGCAGAGAGCAGCACCACCTTTTCATTAGATAACGCAAGTGAAAAACATCAGGGAAGGTAGGAGGTATAAAAAAAAGTCTCTCACACGGTGTCTTTGACACAGTGTAAGATAACAAAAAACTACTTCAGTACAGAAAAATCAACCATAAATAGACATAAGACATATGCGTGTGGTATAGATAGGGGAAGGGGGTGCCAGCACGGCCGCCTGGTGAGCGACACGGCCCTTTGGCGCTTTCGCATCTCCTAGGTTGCTACACCAGGGGAGGCAATGAGGGAGGCCGGTGAAGGCATGAGTTTGAGGGGAAGTCATAGCACAGCACAATCCAGAGCCCCCAAAGCCATAGTCCTGATAAGAGGTGTTTGTTTATCAGCCAGCTCGGTTGAGCGCTGACACTGTTCCACGTCCTTGGGGAGGGGAGCAGAGCGTCTTATTTCCATAACATCCAAGGAGAAATTGAGATAGTCAGATTTCAACATTGTTTTGGGTCAGGCCGAGCTCGTTAAGTTCCTTGTCTGCCTTTACAGTCTCACTAATATATCTCATGGTGGTTCCAAACAGCCGAATTATGATTACTTATGCCAAAGTCGGGCTTACAACTTCTCCAAGATCTATTCCTTCCAACCATCTGTGAACACTGCCAGAAGTTCCACATAAATAAACAAGTCATTAAAAAGTTTTATTTAAAATAAAAGCCATACTTGAGATTAAGGCTTGTAAGCTCAATCATCCATGTAAATAAATCACAAAAAGGTTAAATCAGGTCATCTGGACAGTTTGTTTTTGCAAGAAACGTTTTGTCTTTCATCCGAAAACTTCGTCAGTCTGAGGCCTGCTAAAAACTGGCTTTACACATGCAAAAATTTGAGATGGTGGTTAATTTTATTTAGCTGGCAGTTGAGATTTTTTTAATCTATTTATTTATTTATTTTACTCAGAGACCAGAGACCTCCAGTAAACAACTCTGCTGCTTGTATGAAGTCATATACAGCCGGGTTCAGGATAGATGGTGTTCAGACTGCCAATGTATGCAGACAGAGGGTGCTTTGAGAAAACAAGATAATTTCCTCCTGTATTTAGTTTTCAGAATGTAATTTGATTACTCAGGATGCATGTCAATGTGTATGAATAAGGCCTATATAAGGAAAGAATGGCTCAAACCCTTCAGACATCTAAATGTCTGAAGTTGGATGCGCACCTGGATGTGGCTCATGTGAACATTACCTTGTCTTTTTCTGCCTGAGAGAAGCTGAGAGGAATCAAGGGCAGCACGACAGATCAGGGCTAGTTAATGTCGCTGTTGTTCTGAGACTCCCAGCTGCTCCCTCTTAGAGGTAAGAGCACAAAGCGCCTCTGATAGAGCGTCTCTGTTCCAGACCACCCTGCCTCTCCTCCCAAACACTCACACAGAAGCAACTGCACACAATCATCTTCCCAGATAGAACTTTATCGACACACCTCAGAGGCTCCATAAAGTTTTCTGGGTCACACTGCAGAAAAGTCCGACCACTCATCGTATTTTAGGACTCTTAATCCAGTTTTTCTAAGGAAATGGAGCAGGAGAGAGGGAGTCGTCTTTGTATGAGCTGAGTAATGAGTAATGTGATTAGGAGAGCTGCTCGGTCTGCTCCTGGAGCTGACTGGAAGGAGCTGGTGCCAGTGAACAAGCGCTCCCTGCGCTCTCGGTGCTCTCTGATTGAGGCTATGGGGCCACACAAGGTGGGCGGTCAGAGGAAATGTGCTACCCGTCTGTCACTCTGTCTGTTTGTCCTGTTTAAATGTTTAATCACTACACTTGAACTACTAACTCGTCTGGACTCTGATCAAGTCTCAAGTTGGCGCTCTGAAGGCCGACGACACTGAACACACTCAGCATGAGTTGGCTGAAATATTCATGGTTTCTTATATAATCGTCTCCACGGTTTTGATAAAACCAAGAAGCAGGTGTTAACTGCATGTGGTGCACTTTCTATTTGCGGTCAGGCTTGTTCTTATGTTTAAAAAAGAACACTAAAGTGTAGAACCCAGGGCTGTTAAGGGCTGTACCTTGTTTTAGATTCACTCCTCCCACGCAATAACTACCATCGTCTGAATTAAACTTTCTCATCCATATTTTCACCGTGCACATTCAGCCTGACAGTGCTGTGTTAATTCAAGCCTTTTCACAAAATGTACCCAGCAAGTGACGGACACATTGAATACTTTGAACCTGGTTTAAAGCAGCGCCACTATAAAAACTGGCTACAGGGAAAGAAGACAAACAGTGGGGCGAAAAAAGCAAAAGCATTTAGCTTTGACTGATGGATAAAAAAGAAGCCACCAATATGGTTTCTCCTGATTTGGTGCCTATTAGTATTGTGTGTGTGTGTTCTGTACATGATTGGATACTTAAGTTTGATTGTGTGTTTAGGAGAGGGATGAGACAGAGACAATGAGTGCAAGATCTGCATCGTTTTAGTTTTTACCACTTGTTCGAACACAGACATGCACAGCCACACATCTCTTAATGCCACATGAAGACTGCAACTAAAGCAGCTATGTTTGCCTTCATATACATTTAACCTGTTGTGGATATCTGTTAAAATGTAATATATATATATATATATATATATATATATTTTTTTTTTTTTTTTTTTTTTTTTCATTTTATTGTTTGGCAAAAAAACTAAACAACCAGAATGCAAAATAAATAAAAATTCTAAGCGACACTAACGTAAAAAAAAAAAGTAGTTTAAACAGGTCATCTGTAATTTCTGCCACGCGGCCCTTGATGCTGTCATATCTCTAAATGTGTTGCCCTTTGTTAGCCCCTCCATCTATTGATTTTTCCATAGCTGCTTGCCAGTAAGTGCTGTCTGAGATCTTGCATATCTAAAAGCCGGTCAGAGTCATCTCAAAGCCACAGGAAGTCCAGTGCATTTACGGAAAGTTCTCCCCCATGTTGACGCCTTTCTCTGTATTGATCATGTGGAAATGAGCAGCCGGTAAATTACTCTTGTTTCAACTTTCCTGCTGGAAGAATGAACGGCATCATGTACATGTATTTGGGAAAGAAATCACATTAATTTTCCTGTCACCGTCAATATTCTAACAGTAATTCCCTCTCCTTATCAGCCTGCCACACAGTGCCAAGACAAACCTGTCGCTTTCTCCGTCTGGGCTGGGACGGGCAGGGAGTGGCGGCGGCTCTCCTACATCCAAGACAAGCTACAGCGGAGGAGTGCCGGTGGAGGACATGCAGGCGCTGGCCATCACCTCGCTGTCTGCAGCAGATGTAGCCAAACAGTACGAGCACATCCGCGAGCTGGGGAAGGGCACGTATGGCAAGGTGGACTTGGTGGCACACAGGACACAGGGTGAGTTAGTTAATGCACAGACATTAGCTATAGCCTTTGTCCTATTCTTGTTGGTTTGCTTTAACTGTAAAACAATTGCAATGCCAATTTTCAATTCTAAATAAATACCACAAATAGCCAGAAGCTAACCTAAATTTCTTTGTATACTTTGCCCATTGGTTTTGGTTACAGGCACCAAGATAGCACTGAAGTTTGTCACCAAGAACAAGACAAAGCTCAAAAGTTTCCTTCGAGAATACAGTTTAACAGGCTCGCTGAGCTGCAGCCCTTTCATCATCAAAGTCCTCGATGTGCTTTTTGAGACTGAGGACAGCTATGTGTTCGGACAAGAATACGCCCCCGCCGGAGACCTTTTTGACATCATACCGCCACAGGTACCGCCATCAGTCTTTTCTCCACCCAATCACCATCCTCGCCCAAACCGAGTCAGTCCAATCAGCCCCAGTGTTCGGATTGAGAGGTTTTAACAAGCTCTCTGGGGACTGGAGTGTTCATTCTGGTTATCCTTCTGCACAAAAGCTTTTTCTTTGCTTTGGTCCCATTTCAGTTGATGTGCAGGAAGTTCTTGACTTTAAGAGTCTTTCAGAGAGTCATTAAAGCAGATGCACTGGAATTTCAAAGTAATAATCTTTTTATAATTTTTTTTTTTTTTTGCTGATATGACTTTTTTGTATTGTTCCACTTACTGAAGTGGAAAGTACACTTTTTACATACGGAAATGGAACGTGTACTTTTCACTTTATTGTCCTCTTTTTATAATGTTACTGTGACCCTCTCATCATTAGGCAATCTGCCGTGTCATCTCGCAGAGTATACTGTTTCTATGAGTTCTCACTTTGTGTTTGTTTCATAGGTGGGTCTTCCTGAAGAAATGGTCAAGCGCTGCATGCAGCAACTAGGTTTGGCCCTGGACTTTATGCACAGTAAAAGTTTGGTGCATCGGGATGTCAAACCAGAAAATGTGCTCTTGTTTGATCGTGAATGCCGCCGCATTAAGCTGGCTGACTTTGGCATGACCCGACGAGTAGGCTGCCGAGTGAAACGTGTCAGTGGCACCATCCCCTATACGGCACCGGAGGTGTGCCGAGCTAACCGCTCCGAAGGGTTTCTTGTGACGACCAGTTTGGACGTGTGGGCATTTGGCGTGTTAGTTTTCTGCATGCTGACGGGTAATTTCCCCTGGGAGGCAGCATTGCCAACCGATGCCTTCTACGAAGAGTTTAGGCGCTGGCAGAAAGCAGGTTGTCCGGTGGGAACATACCCATCTCAGTGGCGCCGCTTCACTGATGACGCGTTGCGTATGTTCCAGAGGCTGCTCGCTGCTGAGCCGGAAAAACGCTGTGGGGTCAAGGATGTGTTCTGCTTCATCAAGTATGAGCTAGTCAACGAGCTCAGGCGCAGAGCCTCTTACCGGGCAAAGAGAGGCGAGAGGTCAAGCTCAGGAGTCTGCACCGGCGGTTGCACGACCTCCTTGTCATCACGTTCCTCCCACAGACACCCTGATGCATCCACCCCTCCAGGAACATCCTGTCTGCGCCCAGCACCTCTTAAACGTAGTGTCCTCTCTGACCCGCTGTCTCCCAGGGAGGAGTCCGGGCAGCACCAATCTCCAGGCCGAGACAAAAACAAAGGCCAGATGGTGATGGCAACAGCCATAGAAATCTGTGTGTGACGTTAATGGTGGATCCAAAAAAACAGGTGGCTTTTCACAGTAATAACAAGCTGCGTAGATGACTACCACAGAGACTACGCGAATAAAGGAGAGGTACTCAAACCTTGAAAGAGAAACTCAGGGTCCAGTTCCAGGCTGTGGTAAAGGACTTCATCGATCAGTGGTAAACACCTGGACAGCTTATCACTGAGATTCTATGAGGTTTAAGTTTTGATTTAAAACCAAAGTCTGCTTCCCAAGCAGAGAAGCCATGCAGGCAGCATTTTGGAGTCCCTAGATGCTCCTCTAAGGAGCTGCTTATTTTGACAACCTCATATTGGTGTTTTCGCTCCATATACTGTGGTGGTGCTGATTATTTCAAACCTAAATTCACTCCACGTCTCTATATTTCAATGTTTAAAAGTTTTAGCTCTAGGTAGGCTGAAGACGACTCTATAATTGGCTGCCATTTCTTGAACTTCCTGCCAACTTCCAGTGAATGAAACCAGACGTATCCAAGACTAGGACTCAGATGAAACATATTAAATACATAATGTAGCATTTTGTATGAGACAAGTTTCTTATTTTTCATATCGGTGCCTGAACTGACAGGTTCACAACAGGTAAGCACCAACTCAGGACTCTTCAGTGGAAAAGATTTCTGTTTGCTCACAGATGGACATGAAAACGTGGCACCTACGAACAACTTTCAGTGAGATTTATTTCCAATGTAACAACAAAACACAGGGAGTGTGCATCTTCTGATTGAACATTTTGAACAAAGACAAGATGAAGAACTGTCCCTTTTTTCCCTTTTCTACTTGTGTGTTTTAAAAAAAATGTATTTTAGATGCTAAAGCACAACATTTTTGTAAAGGAATATAAGAGAAAACTAACTGTATTGTACATAACTTGATACTTTTAGGAGTACACTGTCTATTCAGGTAGTTTAATGTAGCTGTACTAATTTTCTACAATGGTGAAGAGGTTTGGAGGTTTTACAGTCACTGTTGGGGCAATGTACTGTATGTAGCAACAAAACCTGACTCCAACAGTCTAACTCAACAGTAAAATCTATAGATGTGTGATCTAAAGACATAGTATATTGTTGTAGCAACTACTGTTCTGGTTTTTATCTAAAGTGTGTCAGGTAAACATTTTAGGTTCCACACATAAATCAGTGATTTGATTTTTGCAGCTCTGACCTCAACATGAGTCAAATTTATTTTCAAAGTTGAGTTTAAGTTAGAACTTCATTGACTGAGTTGAAGCTAATGAGAGCTGTGCTGCAGGTTGACACCTCGCTGCTCAGAACATGTCTCTGCCCGCCTGCTCTCTTTAATTTAATCTCATTGGGAAATCCATCCAAAGTGCTCAAACTGCAAAGCTCAGATGTTTATTGCTTGGGAAGAGAACCTCCATGTCAGCCACTAACATTGAGCGCTGATTGATCGTGACGGGGCACATGTAATAACTCTGGCTTTCATCAGGAGACGGCTAATTATGAAAGTGCCTCAAAAGCACAAAATGTTCCGTGCAAATGCATCTCCGTGTGCTCTGTACCATTAGATTTCACACTTGAATCTGTCTTGTGTCAGCCAGGTGTGTGTGTTAGTGTTTCTCGTTTTCCATCCATGACAGCTCGACACCTCTTGTTGCTTTCATGACAGTCCTTCTCAGGTTCAGTGTCGGTTCTCTGCTTGAGAACTGAGTCTAAGTGAACACTAATGAGATAACTTGTTGCCTCCCCACCCCAGCCCTACCTGTACAAACCCACATGACAGTTGCTTAGCTTATTATGCTGAATGACACGTTTCAGCAGAAACACATAATACAGCACTTTATGTGTGAGTTGTTACACAGCTTTATCAGACCTAATCAAAGCTGATGATGGGACCTATCATTAAATCCTTATTGACTGAGCCTGAAGTATCAGAGGGATTTTTCCTGAGAGACAAAGAACTGGTCAATAAATAAGCCATCAGTACTTTGCCATAGCAATTAAAAAAGGTTCAATCTGATAATCTGGAAAATTAAATGATAAGGTTAAGTGGATTTAAGATTATGTTTATATGCAGCTCATAGTACATCCTGTGTGAGTAGCTCAGGTCTGGAAGCAGGGATATGTAGAATATTACGAACAGTTATTGGCTTACTTGTTCTAGCTGTGCTATAGATGCATGAGGTCTGCAAACGAAGTCATATATGACCTCCTTTTGCATAAATTGAGTTTTTAATTCTGATCAGATTTACAATTAAATTCAATTCAGTTTATTTATATAACGCCAAGTCACAACAGAAGTTGGTTCAGGGCACTGTACAAAAACTTTCCCATACATAAAAATCCAATTAGAGTAGTAAAAGTTCTCTATCTAAGGAAGCCAGCAGTTTGCGTTGAATTTTCACTTTATCACGGGCTCCCGTCCTGAGCAAGCACAAAGGCAAGAGTGGAAAGGAAAAACTCCCTTTTAACAGGAAGAAACCTCCAGCAAAACCAGGCTCAGGACGAGCGGCCATCTGCTTCGACCAGCTGGTTTGTGAGGACAGGATGGAAAAACGAACACAGAATGACAGGTCCAGGTGTACTTTCTATTGGAAGAAAGACAAAAACACATGTTAAGATAGAAATAATTACAAATACAAAGCAGGTAGAGCAGAGCAAGTAAATACAGCAGTAAAGTGAGGAAATGTGATCAATTTGTCCTCCAGCAGTCTAAGCCTATAACGGCACGATTAAGGGACAGCTCAGGAAACCCAAGCCAACTAGGATGTATCAAAAAAGGAAAGTCTTAAGTCCAGTCTTAAACTGGACAATGTGTCAGTCTCACAAACAGAAACTGAAAGCTGGTTCCACAAGAGAGGAGCCTGATAACTGAAAGATCTTCCTCCCATTCTGTTTTTGGAAATTCTAGGAACCACATATCCTGATGCATGCTCAATAATCCAGGTAAAAAAAATCTAAAAAAAGTTAAGTCTGGTCCTCTGGACATTCAAAACACAAAAACATTGTTTTTTGAATGTCCAAAGGATCTTGGAACCACAGGTAAACCTGCAGTCTGAGAGTGAAGTGCTCTGTTAGAAAAATATGGAATAGTAAGATATATAATATAAGTTGGAACTAGGTTGTTGAGGGCTTTGTAGGTTAGAAGTAAAATTTTGAATTCTATTCTGAATTTGACAGGGAGCCAATGGAGATAAGCTAAATCTGGAGAGATATGATCTCTTCTATCACTTCATTAAGACTCTGGCAGCAGCATTTTGGATCAACTGAAGATGTTTTAAAGAAGTATTTGGACAACCAGATAATAAACCATTGCAATAGTCCAGTCTAGACGTGACAAATGCACGGAGCAGTTTTTCAGCATCATTTTTAAACAAGATGTTTCTAATTTTATCAATATTACACAGGTGGAAGAAGGCAGTTCCAGTAATGTTATTAATGTGGGGGTTAAAAGACCTGTCCTGATCAAAAACACCAAGGTTTTTAACATTAGAGCTGGAGGCCAAATTAATGCCATCCAGAGAAATTGAAAGAGTGCTAAATGTATTCCTAAGATGCTCAGGTCCAAAACCACAACCTCTGTCTTGCCTGAGTTTAAATCCAGAAAATTTAGGGTCATCCAGGTTTTTTTGTCTTTAAGACATGCTTGTAGTCTAAGTAACTCATTAGATTCATTGGGTTTCATGGACAAATATAACTGTGTATCATCAGCATAACAATGAAAATTTATCCCAAACTGTTTAATAACTTAACCTAATGGAAGCATATATAAAGTAAAGTGCATTGGTCCAAGCACTGAACCCTGAGGAACTCCATGACTAACGTTGATGTATGAAGAAGATTCATTAGGCAGTAGCCTTGTTGCTGTTTTAAGTGCTTTATACATAAAGTGATATGGTATGGTAAATATAATTTGAACCATTTTAGAGCCATTCCTGTAATCCCAATATCATATTCAAGCCTCTGATCATCTGTATCAGCTGCAGCACTGAGGTCTGTTATCTCTAATTACAGCTAATTTAAACCGGGCTGGCTAGTAGTAGCACTATACTGTGCAGCCTGGAACACTTCCTGCAGGAATATGGTCCAATTCTGCTGGAATAACCACATAATGTAAAGATTATGTAAACTTTAAAAACAAGATTTATATGATTTTTTTTAAACAGCAGCAATCTTGTTTGGTTTGAGACTTAATTGAGCCAATAGGTTATACATTTAGTCAAAAATAAATTAAACTGAGTCCACACAAAGAGCTATCTACAACAGGTAAAATACTGTTGTTCATTACCTTTTCACTGAACTCCACTTTAATGAATCTAAACTATCCCTTTAAAGGAGAGAACATCTGGACAGGGTAAGAAAAACTTTAATGTAGTACAAGTAACTATTGATAATAAAACAATAACGATTTTTGTGAAATGTATTTTTAAATATGCAAATTATACGGTTATATTTTCAAAGCAAAAATCTGAACTTCCATAAGCCTAGTTCCAAAATTTCAGTGAACAACAATAATAATAATAATAAAACTTGTTTGTTAAAAACCACTTGCAGGCAAAGAATCAATGTGGAACTTTGGAGGACATTGGGTGCTGTTAAAGTGGCTCAGTGAATTTAAAATATCATTGAAAAATCCCTTTAATAGTGTATAAGAATAATTTCTACACATATTAATATACATTCTGGTCACCATTTTAAATAAGCAATCACTAAACTTCTTCAATCTATTCAAAATTAATTTCAAGATTTAAGTTTTAAAAAAAGGCACTTTTTTAACAAATGTGACCTGATTTGTATGTGCTCAATAGACCAAGTATTTTTTTTTTCATAGTTTTACAAAAATGATTATATTAAGGCAAGAACCAAACTTTTAAAACTGAAACAAACTATAAACATACAGGCTAGCTTTTCCCATATTGTTTTCTTTTAGTGCATCATAATCTACAATTTACGGAGTAATCTTTAAATTGGAACATACAGCAGATTTACTTATTCTGTGGACCAGATTAACAAAATGCAACATTACATAAGTTGTGTTTAGTAAACTCACTGTTTGGATTTAACCAGCTGTTTCCTACTTCTTGAGTTTTTAGTATCATTAGAATACTACCAATAGTTGAAATGTGATTGTTGTTTCCCATTGACTGTTATGAACTGTTAAAAAAAAAGTGTTGAATTGTATCGTTTGTTTTTTTTTCCCAACTTTTAAAAGTGTAGCCTTCCTCCACTTTTACCCTGATCAAATGACAAACTGATATTCTGCCAGCAAATCTAATTTTCAAACCTAATAATTGTATATATTGTTCATACTGTGTCTTTAATAAAGGGAAATGATAAACAACATGTTAATATATGTTGAAATAAATTTATGCACCACGTCCTGTAGCTCTTGGGTATTTCTACGCATGTGTGACTTTTCTTGTTGATTTTCTTTAAAGCTTATTCAGCACAGCTTTGTGCCGTCCTCAGCCTGTTTTGATGAAGGTCAGGTTGAATCACATGCGATATCCCAAGGCTTAGTCTTTTGTCTGCTTCATCACGGAGCCTCCAGACGGCTTCCATCCTGAAAAGCCCAATTAACACATCTGTAGATGGATTGGAGTTATCTGCCGTCTCCTTGAAGAGTTCAAGGACAGCTGAAATGTGGCGTCAGGGATGAGAACGGTCATTGTCCTGCTACCTCGTCAAGCTGAGTCCCATGTGTCAGAGAGGAGCAGTTAGCTCCAGTTGTTCAGAGAGTAGGAGCCAGGCCTGGTGTGTGTGACTCTGCCAAGGAGAAAAGCTTATTGGTTCAGACGGTGCCAGAGGAAGGAAAGGTCAACCGTGACACACCATGTTTGTGCAGAGAACAGAAGATTTTCCTTTGTGATATTCTCTGCCCTTAAAGTGCTGCAGCAGCCAGGTGGCAGGGTTAAAGTCCTGCAATGGTCAAGCAGCCTCCGGTTTCACAACACATCAAAGTATCTGTTCAAACTTTACAGCGGAGATTGTTACCATGCTTGCGCTGCCTGTTGCCAAAATATTTCATAATTCACTGCTGAACAAATTTGAATGAAGCTTGCAGAAACTAATGTGGATGTTGATTATGTTTTGGAGTCAGCTCATTTCAAGCCAGCTGACCAAAACACAAAAATGGTTACAACTTTATTATTTTACAGCTAATAAACTAAAAGTTGGTGTGGTAGTGGATGAGACTGATGACAAACCCATCATGAGTACAAACAGATTGAGATCGTTTTTTTTATTTTTATTTTTTTATTTACCCTCAACTATTTGTAGTCAATTCTGTCTGTCTGTTAGCAAAATATCTAAATAACTACCAATGAGATTTTAAAAAACCTTACAGGATTCAATCATTGAATGTATAAACTATAACTTTTTGGTGCAAACACAAATCAAGATGGCCGCCACAATCAGTTACATTAGAAAATTAAAAAACTATAATTCAATCAATTTTGCAGATATTGCACTAAAATTTAGGATGGTTGTAGCTGAGAGTCATTCAAAACAAACACTCCCAAGTGCTACTCATTGCTTAGCTTAAAAGTATCAACTGCTCGAGTCAACCATGTTTGCCTGTTGGCAAAATATCTCATGACGCTCTGAAAATATTTAAACGAAACTTTCAGATAGTAATCAGTGTATGTACTGATTAATGTTTTAAAGGTAATCCATTTCAAGATGGCTGCCACACCTAGTGGACATCAGCCAACTCAACAACGGCTTTAAAACAATCAGCTACTGTATTGCAGTATTAAGCTAAATACTGTGGTAGCTGAGAGTCATGCTCAATACTTATAGAGCATGACGTCTTGCAGCACTGAGTGTTGTGCACGTTAGGACTCAAATTGCTAGAAATTCATCATTCCTCTTTATAAGTTGAAGTAAAACTCAGACTACAGGTAGTCCCCGGTTTACGGCGTCATCGGTTTACAGATTTCCGCACTTACGTTCGCATAATAATAATAATAATAATAATAATTAATACAATACTGTATAAAAATATGGGATTTTTTTTTTTAATTTTACGTACTTTTTCATGTGTACAGCACATTGTTGCAGCTGTGGTTGTTTTAAATGGCTTTATAAATA
>JARVGQ010000610.1:13738412-13753068 GCA_031762355.1 Hypsolebias martinsi | reverse complement strand
TACTGCTTTATTGGTCTAAACTGGTTGAAGCTACTGCTTTATTGGTCTAAACTGGTTGAAGCTACTGCTTTATTGGTCTAAACTGGTTGAAGCTACTGCTTTATTGGTGAAGTATTGGAGCTAAAACGGCACAAACAACAACAAGAATCCAAAGATCTGCATACTTCACATTTATCTCCAATCAGCAGATGTGGTGTCATTTATTTCATAATAATCTACTAAAATGTTTTAACCCTGGCACTCAAACCTGTCATACAGACCTTCAGAGCAGATTAATGTTTTTAAGACTAAGTTTTAAAATGTAAAGAGTTAAGACACAACAGAATACCAAAAACTTGTTATTGATGATTATTTCTGTTATTTTAAATGGCTTCTTTGAGACAAACAGACTGTCAATCTGTGTCAGCTTCTGTGTCAAATTAAAATATCAAAACTATCAAAATACCAAAGTTATTGCTTATTAATCAAGGTATAAATCCTGTCTATTAATACTGCCTTTTTTTGTTATATTTCTATTGATCTACTTTGCAGTTTTAAAAGCCTTGTAAATAGTTTTTTGCTGCATTGTTTGTTGAAACTAACACAAATACGCTCAGGTAAGAGTAAATGCATTTCGTATGGGAGCTTTTAGTTTTTTTGCCTCTCTTTCGTCCAGGTGAATGATGTCGCATTTAGCTTTGATGAGAGCCACTTTGTGACCTGCAGTGAGGATGGCAGCGTGAGGGTGTGGTCAACCTCCAGCTATGAGCTGGTGGTGCAGTTTCAAGTGCTCAACCAGGTGAGCGATTACATCTCAGAAAAGAGGCGAAGAGAAAAGGGCTGGCAATATTTAATTAAAGTGTTTTTGACCCGTCTGTCTTGGTCAGGCCTGCAGCTGTGTTTGCTGGAGCCCTTCTAGTAAAGACAGCGCATGTGTGGCTGCAGGGTACAGTGACGGGACTGTTAGGATTTTCCGGCTCGCTTCAACAGAGATGGAAATGAAGCTGCATCCTCATCAGGTGGCTGTCTCTGCTATCCAGTACTCTTCTAATGGTGAGAAAGAATACATGGTTTTGCTAAGTTTACAATAATTGGACTGTGCCCAAAGCAGTCATCTTCATTGTTACCGTTTCTGTCCCCCCTGTAGGTCACATGATCCTTTCAGCAGGAGAGAATGGCCTGGTAGCTGTGAGTAGCCAGCTAAATAGAGCAACAATACGTGTCATCAGGGACCACAAAGGAGCGACTGTTTCCACAATCCAGTGTGTGAATGAACAGGTCAGCTCACTGAAGTCCAACCAGGATTAAAGGCTTTGTCAACACGACAGCTCAGACCCAACAAGATATCTTTAGATTAAAATAATATTGATTATTAAAATCATCTGTAATACACATTACAGATGAGCTTCTACACCAAGTTTTACTCTAAATATGTGTTTAATGCAAATGAAATGTAACAAATGAGCTGCTTTGTATGGAATGACAGCTCAGCAGTACAATGCAAGTACTTTAGATAAATTTAAAAAAAACATATATATTGTAGAATTTTTTTTTTTACTTTGTCTCTTAAGCTGCTTTATCTTCTCATCTTTAGTGTAAGAAGTTTGGACTGGAAGGAAGTGAGATGTGGTTGGCTGCGAGCGCCGACAGACGCGTCAGTGTTTGGGCTGCTGATTGGTCGAAGGAGAAGTGTGATCTCTTAGACTGGCTGTCATTTCCTGCTCCGGCCCGTTCTGCGGTACCATCTACATTATTTTATGTCGAGTTAGAGTGCCCTTCAGTTCTCAGCATCATTTTGATCTGAGATGTTGACCTGTTCATGTATTAATGCTACTGTTGTAGTGTCCAAATCGAGGGGAAAAAAAAACAAACTTTTTTTTTTAATTATTATTATTATTAGGCTTTTACTGATTTTGAAAGCAAATCACTTTGACATATTTTAAAAATGTAACAAAAGAAATATATAAGATTTCTTGTTTCACCAAATGGATATTAACAAAACAAATAGCCTAAATAATCAACTGTAAACAGGTTATTATACATATGAACAAAAATATTTTTAGAGCCAAATTATTTGGAAAAATCTAGAACAAGGCCATTTTAATTGAATGTGCTGCCCGCTTTGGCTTTTGTACATGCTGCTACTTCCGTCACCGCAGATGACAGCAGGTGTGGAGCGCAGCCGGTGATCAGCTGATCCATCTAGCAGCTTAACTGGATATTGTTTTGCTTTTTACCTCTTTCATTCGGACCTGCCTCCTCCTCAACAAGTAGAATAACACAATTTTATATTGTGCATTCTTATTTAAGTTTATTCTGGCTCGTGTTAGAAATGACAGCTCTACTCTAGAAAGCAGCTCTCTGCTCCACACAGAGGGCTGTGGTAGCTCAGTGGTTACGTCAGGAAGGACATCCGGTGTAAAAAAAAAAAAAAAAAAATTGCCAAGTCTTTGTGCGACGTCGCTGTGGCAATCCCTGGCGAAGGGAGCAGCCGAAAGAAGAAAAAATAATTATATTATTAGGAATGATTGCTGTATGCAAATAATTCCTCACTGCTACAGGAAATACTTTGCCTGCCACCTAAGATGCTAAGTTCTGAGAGTTTCATGTGATTAAAATATCTCCTGGAATTTCAGGATTTACTCTGGAAAAAACCAGGGAACTGTGTTTTGCTGAAATGCTGGGAGTCTTATGTAATAATTTATCTGAGTCATGATCATTTTAAATGCTGTGTGAGGGTTGTGTCTGAACAGAAACATTAAACGTGAAAATGAGACGTGGTCATGAATGAATAGTGTTACTAAATCAAGAATAAAATAACACATGTTGGGTTGTTTATTTTTGTTGACTGTGACTGGTCTAAGAAGTTTATATTTCGTGCTGTAGGGTGACACCCTGCCCCCCAGCCTGGCTGCCTTCTGCCCAGCTGATCACAGTCTGGTGGTCTACTCTGGTTATGGAGTGGAGAAAGAGTTGACTTTCTACAGCTTGGTTAGCAAACAGGTAACTCTTCAGTTCTTCCACCTGCACAGGGATTGCTAACAAATCGTTCACAAATGTGTGCCACATTCTAAATATATTCATATTTTATTTACCACAGATAATAAAAAAGATTGCCTTGCCCCACTGGGCCACCTGCATGAGCCTGTCCGCTAAGAAGCAGCTCTTAGCTGTAGGATCAAAAGGTAAAGGTGATTTATTGAATGGTTTTTCTGGTTCAAGTGAATTAAACGTTCACGCTGTTTAATGTCTCACCAGAGAGAGTGCTGAAGCTGATCCAGTCGAGCAGTGGAAGGTTTCAGGACTTCTTGCTGCACAGCGACTCTCTGCAGACGTGTCACTTCTCTCCTTCTGGGGCGCTGCTTCTATCTGTAGCTCATGATGAGGTCCTGCTGTGGGAGGTGCAGGGCCTCTGAGAGCCTCACGTCTGTGTTTGGACCTTCACTGTTCTACGTTTGTCCACATCGGCACCCGTCAGGTTTCTATTCAGATATATTCATCTGTTAGATGAGCCATAAAAACTGACATATAATGAGTGAGATACTTAAACACAGCTGTAAATACAGTTCATCATATTAGCATCGAAGCTGAGAACCCAAGTTTGAACTTCTCTTCTAAGTGAAATGTGAATCTTGGATGATCATTGGAGTTTATATTTTATCCATGTTTGGTTTTGTAATGAACCTTTTTTAATTAAAGAAATTCTGTTCTTTGCCAGTCACTTCTAATATTTGACTGTTTTTATTTTAGGCTTCTTTAATGCAAGTTAAAATGTGTTTAAATGCTTCTGCTCACGGGTCTTAATTAAAGCAGACAGGTTGTAACAGATGGAAATAAGAACCACTGATAAAGTTCCACTCTGTAGTAAAACTTTCCACATAAAAAGACAGATGTTTTCCAACTTTGATGATAAGGGAGAGCTGTTTCACTGCTCGAAGCATTTTGTACTGTGGTTTTTTTCATGTAGTGAATATATTTTTTTCCCAAAGACATGAGTTCAAGCTTCAGAGGCTGAAGGACGACTTCCTTGCACTTAGTGCCACTTCTGCTTCGCTTTTCATCTCGGTGCTTCTTAGGCATGTAGAAACGTTGCACGTATTACTGAGCCCATCGCATATAAATAAGGGATAACACAAAATGGACTGGCAGCCCAGTCAAATATCTTTCCTGTCTTCAATTACAACTGATATTGTAATTATCTTCACTACTGAACAAAATGAAAGCTTGTGTTATAAGAGTTAAAATACAAACTGGCCATAAAAATTGATGTAATGATTGAGATACTTAAACACAGCTGTAAATACACTTTCATATTAACAACAAAGCTGAAGTTTGAACTTTGTAAATGTGAATCTTGGATGAAGATCCTACAATCCTTGTAAAGACTGCCCTAAAATTATGTTACATATTATTTCTCATTATGTTCTGCATTTAGCAGAACATCATCCAACAGACGTGTGTTGACATTCTTTATCTATAAATATGAACTCATCACGTTTGTATGTCAGAATTTAAACAAGTCCAACTTTCACTTCTGACTACCGTATTCTGGCTTTGTTGAAACATGCATTTAAAATTCATTTTGTGTAAATAGCATGTTAAATATCAATCTTGAAACAAAACAAAATAAACAAATATTTACTTTATGACAACTCTTTTTAGCTTTTAAACCAAAGTGATTTTTTTAAAAACTAAAAGTCATTTCTTAAACAGATTTTCTGCAAAATAGAAGCTTTTGATGGACTCTTTCAAATACAGCTTTCACTGTAAATGTTAAATTTAAGTAATATCTGAATATTTTTGTTTCATTGGTTAAATAAGAAACATCACTTTCAGTAATTCTTGCTTTTTTAGTTCCTCTTTGTCAAACAGTTTTTAGACTACTGAAATGGTGGAACAGGATTTTTAGATATCTGTGTTCAATCATCTTACCGGTAAATAAGGTTGATGGTCTTCTTCACAGTTAGCAAGCTTCAGCAGCTTGTCAGAGCCTGAAGTTATTCTTTACTCCAGGTCTCTCTTGTAAATGAGTCCTCGTGGCTCAACCTAACCTGTTTAAATAAAGGTTGGATGAAAACTGCTACTTTGACAATCCTTGTACGGATACTTTAATTTAAAAATGCACAGTACAAGAAAACAGTATTCTTTTTTCACAGTGAATTTGTGTTCAATCTAAAGATAAATAAATACAACAACTGCATTCTTGAAAAATGTTTTACAAAGACAAATGCTCAGATGTTAAGTTAAAAGGTTCTGCTCCCAAATGTTTTGTGTTATTTTATCATATACTAGCCATCATTCAATCTATAAATATTTTAATGTGGCTAAAACATTTTGATCACCACTCTAATGTTGTAAATAAAAAAATTGACTTTAAAAACAGTCAAACTAGTGAGTTTATGGTAATTAAATGGTGAGACTGTAGTTCACGGTCTGTCCAGCGGGGGTCGTAGTTCTGCGCCATCTCCGCTCTGAATGAACCGGAACTATACCTCTTCACCTTGGGCGCCTGTCTGCCGGAAGAGAGGCGCGCGCAGGTTCGGTTATAGCCAAAAATTGAACTCAAATGAAACACAAATAGTTCATTTGTATCTCGGCGCGTCTTTTTGCTGTTCGGAAAGCGAAAGAAACATGAAACAAGACGTCAGGATACTTTTATTAGGAGAACGTAAGTCACTCACAAGTTTAGACGATTAGCAAACATTAGCCGCTGCGGCTAACTAACTTAAGAGCATGAAAACGAGTTCACCTCGGCTACTTCTGATGTCAAAAGCTGCTTTAGTTAATATTTCTAAAATATCTATGCTCTATCAAATAAGGAAGACGTGTTTTGTGGAAGCTGCTATGCAAGTATGAATTTCTAGTAGGCTAGCTTAGAGTATTTCTGCTCCAAAGTAAGTTTGAAGTAACAGAGGATTTACTTTTGAAAACCTTTTGAGAAGACGCTTTTATGAAAGCAGTCTTTCGTGAAGGCCTGCCACATTATAAGTTAAACACGCTTTATAAGACTAATAAACTTAGCCTCAGCTCGTGTAGATAAGGTTAGTATTGCAAGGAGGAGGTACAAGAATTACATGAGCACATGTTTGAGTAAAGTTTTAGGATAATTAAATGAGAATGGACTTGTAGACAGCCCACAGTGCCTGTATATAGCCTGCAACAGGTGTATACACCTGTTGTATACAGCCTGCAACAGGTGTACAGGCATCAGTCAACCAAATCAAACATCCCTGTGGGCTGAAGTGTTGATTACAGCAGCTATGGTTACACATTCAGGGCTGTTGATCATAAAATCATTTTACTACAGACTGAAATGTCACCTGCTGGTATCCTGAAGTTCCTCCCACCATAATGACTGATTGATCAGTTTATTTTGTACTTTTAAAATTAAGAAAAACATATACTGTAACCAGTGTACTTGTGTCAGATGATTCATTCATTAACCCACACAAACTAAATAATAGTTCAATAATCCAGAAAGGGAGAGGAATAAGTTATAAACTTGTGATTCCCCGTTTGTTCAAACATTTCCAGTTCTTTAGCTGCAGTATGTAAGAAATATGTGGCATTGTGCACACATAAATATATCCATGGAAATAAACCTATTAACCCATGGTAATCCCATATATACCATGGGGAAATAAGTACTGTATTTGATACACTGCCTATTGCAAAGAATGGAGAGGTCTGCAATTTTTATTGTAGGTACACTTCAACTGTGAGAGACATAATGTAAGGGGGGGGGGATCAGAATATCACATGGTATGATTTTTAAATAATTCATTAGCATTTTATTGCATGAAGAAAGTATTTAATCACCTACCAGCCAGCAAGACTTATTGCTCTCACAGACCTGTTGGTTTTTCTTTAAGAAGACCTCCTATTCTGCACTTTTTATCTGTATTAATTGCACCTGTTTGAACACACAGGTAACAAATCTGTGTAAGACACTTGTCCACATGCTCAATAAATCAAACTCCAACCTCTCCATCATGGCCAAGACCGAAGAGCTGTCTGGATACCAGGACTAAATTGTAGACCTGCACAAGAGTAAAGCAGCTTGGTGAGGAGGCACCAACTGTTGGGGCAATTACTAGAAAATGGAAGAAACACAAGTCAGTCTTCTTCAGTACAGGCCTCCATGCAAGATATTGCCTCATGGGATAAGGATGATTCTGAGAAAGGTCAGGAATCAGCCCAGAACTGCATGGAAGGACCTGGTCAATGACCTGAAGAGAGCTGGGACCCCAGTCTCAAAGAGAACCATTAGTAACTACACCATCATGGTTTAAGATCCTGCAGGCCACATAAAGTTTCCTTGCTCACACCAGCACATGTCCAGGCCCGTTTGAAGTTCACCAATGACCAGATCAAGAAGAGGCATGGGAGAAGGTCATGTGGTCAAATGAGACCTAAATAGAGCTTTTTGGTCTCAAATCCACTTGTGTTTGTAGGAAGAAAAAGGATGAGTATAACCCCAAGAACACTGTCCCAACTGTGAAGCATGGGGGTGGAATCATCATACTTCAGGGGTGCTTTCCTGCAAAGGGGACAGGACTTCACCGTAGTGAAGGGAGGATGGATGGAGCCATGAGATTTTGGCCAACAACCTCCTTCCCTCGGGTAGAGCATTGAAAGATGGGTCGTGGCTGAGTTTCAGCATGACAGTGACCTGAAACACAGCCAGAGCAACTAAGGAGTGACTCTGTAAGAAGCATTTCAAGGTCCTGGAGTGGCCAAGCCGGTCTCCAGACCTGAACCCAATAGAAAACCTTTGGAGGGAGCTGAAATTCAGTGTTGCCCAGTGACAACCTTGAAACCTGAAACATCTGGAGAAGATCAGTGTGGGGAAGTGGGACAAAATCCCTGCTGCTGTGTCCAAACCTGGTTGAGATCTAAGGAAACTTCTGACCTGTAACTGCAAGCAAAGGTTTCTGTACCAAATATTAAGTTCTGTTTTTCTATTCTATCAAATACTTATTTCATGCAATAAAATGCACAATTATTTAAAAAAAAATCATATAAATTTTTTTTATTCTGACAATAAAATTATAGACCTCTCCGTTCTTTGTAAGTGGGAAAACTTACAAAATCAGCAGTGAATTAAATACTTATTTTCACCACTGTACATACTCACATTTACACAAACTGTCTAATAACAAATGTCTCTTTCTTGTATTTTTTTTAACAGGAAGACGTGTGTTCCTTAATTTAACAGAATTTGTTAATTGTGCCTTAAAAAATTTAACGTTAAATATTCATCTAAAATGAAAACCCTCCCATAAGAAAGTATTTAGTTTGTTTCCTGGCAGCAGTTTTGCCTCTGTACATTAGTTTGGTTAATTGTGGATTTAAAATTATGTTTTTCAGAAAGTGAAGATTTAGTCTGGTGTGGCTGTAATGAACATTTATAAATGTCTCCCCACCGCTTCATATTGACTGAAATGAGGCAGTCAAAGTGATTTCTGGTTTAAAATGTAACTTGTTCTGTTCAGGACTGAGGCGCTTCTTCATCATTTACGGTAGATTTTATTTATTTATTTTTTAGGTTTCCAGGAGGTTTTCTCATCCATTGACAAGAAACTTAATTTGATGTATTCTTTAAATGTTAACACTTTTTTCGTCAGTGTTTTAACTTATTGTGTATACTGTACTAAGTAACATAAACATTTACCCATACAGTAGTAATAATATGTATCAAATCATCTTTAAAAACTGTTATTTTCTTGACAAATTTTATCTAAAGGCTGCAAATTCTTCCAGCTTATGGTTGGAAGATGTCAACATACGACCCAGATGATGTAATTGTATCCTCTCTGTGTGTTTTCCTCTAACAGCCAAGGTGGGGAAGACCTCCCTCATCATGTCTCTGGTTGGAGAAGAGTTCCCAGAAGAGGTGAGCATGAACACAGATGCTCTACGGAGCTCATCATCTCCTGCCTAATTACCTTTTTAAAAATTCATCAGTGTCAGGTGGCCCTCAAACGCTTAGTCTGTACTTCATCTTAAAGTCCAACTCAAAACCTGTAACAAGGAGACAAAACATGGTGGAATGTTAAAAAAAGTAGTAAAAATAAACATGTGTAAGCAATTCAAGTGTAAAGCATGTGTGGGTTAGTGACGTATGTACGGTATGTAGTACACAAATGAGCAGCAGGTCTTAGACGAGAGGACACCAGGCCCAGGTGCGCGTGATCCACTCATAACCTGATTTACCTGAAAAACAAAGAAGGTCAGACCCACCTTGTGGTGAGGTCATCACAATTACTGAAGGACTCTGTGTCATTGCTTTAAATAGTTTCCCTTTGTATAAACAGATACTTTTTTTCTGCGCTTGTAGAAACATTTTTGTCCTATTTTAGTCTGTTAGTAGTGCTGTTTCTCCCTGGGTGTCCTAGTTAGTAGCTCTCTGCTCCACACAGAGCGCTGTGGTAGCTCGGTGGCCTTTGGCTGCGTCAGGAAGAGCATTCGGTGTAAAAACAATTGCCAAGCCTTCATGCGAGTTAGTTTACTGTGGCGACCTCTGAGGAAGGGAGCAGCCAAATAAGAAGTGCTCTGTTCTAATCATTTTTTCTGCTCAGTCGGTCCTACAGCGTTTTGGGAGGGCTTTCTTAGTCTGTGTCATCGCTGTAGTAATTTGAGGACATTGAACGTGTGTTAAGGAGTTGGAATGTTCTGAAAGCAAATCAGATTTTCTGCTTGTTACATTAATTTGACTAGTTTTACTCAATGCTGAGTTTTTACACTTTTGCAGAATTATTTCAATCATCTTGATAAGTTGTAATTGGGACATTTTGTAATAAGTGCTGGGACAAAGTGGATTTTGAGACTCTTTCAAATGAAAAACTGCTCCTTAAATAGAGGCTGAATTTATATATTTTTATTTAAACATTTGACCAGGGTGAAAATTTTGACTTTTGTAAAACAAAAAAATATTTGAATGAAATATTAAACAGGTATACACCAGTCCCTCGTTTATGGCGGTGGATCCATACCCTGAAGCCCCACAGTAAGTGAACAACCCCGAATTAGAAATAGTAGTACAAGTAGTATTAGTTTATTTTAGTATTTATATTAAGGCGTTTTAAACCCTTCCCCCACTTGCAATATTCTAAACAATGTTTCTAATCTCTAAACGTTCTAAAAGAGCAAAGAATGTCTTGATTTCTCTCTCTCCGCCTCCACTGCTCTCAGCCACCTTCAAGCGCTCTTGGCCACGCCCACTTCTCCGATCTGCACGGAGATCAGCTGCAGCAGGAAGTTTGTCCTGCAGTATGGGCTGCACAAAGGTGCAGGAGGTGCTAAATCATTTAAACTAATTAATATAAAAATGCCATGCCGATTGTGCGGCTCATCCATCCATCAGCCAATTGTGTGTCATGTCCAATCTTATTTTGAAAAACTGCGATAGAGCAAGTTGCGATAAGTGAATCGCAAAGTAGCGAGGGACTACTCTAAATTTATTCAAGTGGATTTATTTTTCCAGGTTCCTCCCAGAGCTGAGGAGATTACAATCCCTGCAGACGTGACTCCTGAGAAGGTTCCCACTCACATCGTGGACTATTCAGGTAACGTGGCCTGAAGGCAAACACGCAGCGCCCTCCTTACAGGTGGAACTGGCTGCTGTAGGACTCAGGATGTTGAACAAGTGTGCGTGCATGCTTATATTAGAGCTACAAATGTTGCATGAGGGTCTGAATGTCATGACTAAGATATTTATTTTTTGTCCTTCACCTCAGCAGAAAAGGAACAGAGTAATGAAGTCCTGAGAGGTGAAATTGTGAAGGTAAAATATATCGTCCCACACAAACAAAGTCAAAGGTCATGAAGTCAAATATAATGTTTCCTTCATATAACAGGAACACAGGTGGTTGAATACAAAGTAGAACAAGTCTGTTCTGTCTTAATTTCTAATATAAATATTAAGTTTGTGTCCTTTGTCTCATGTGCACAGGCTAATGTGGTGTGTGTTGTGTATGATGTGACCAACGAGGATACAATAGATAAGGTAAAAAGCCTTTAATTTGTTTATACCATTTAATATGTACAAGAGTTATTGCATTTGTTTAGATTAGAAACGACTCCTCTCATTTGTTTATCAGATTAAAACCAAATGGATTCCTTTAGTGAACGGCGATGCAGAAAAAGGAAACAAGTATGTATTTGTTAAACGAACCTTTGTGTGTGCATGTAAGGTTGGACTTTTTTTTATCTAATAATCTAAACATCCTGATGCATGCTCAATAATCCAGGTAGAAAAAAAAAATAAGTCAGGTCCTCTGGACGTTCAAAAAAAAAAGTTGTTGAAACGTTTCGTCTTTCAATATATAATAATAATCTAATAATCTAAATCTTAGTAACACTGCATTAAATCATCGTAAAGCAGTTAAATATTTATAGAGGCGTGTGATTCTGTTAGAATAAACTGTTCAGTTGTATCTTGTGCAGAAGGATTTAGGAAAATAAAATAGTACTTGCATATTTTTCAGTACTGAGAGTTTTTGTTGTATCAGGGTTCCTATCATCCTTGTTGGGAATAAATCTGACCTGCGCAGCGGAAGTTCAATGGAGACCATTCTTCCCATCATGAACCAGTTCTCTGAGATTGAGACGTGTGTTGAGGTGAAGCACAGCTCTGTCATAGATCACACACACCTCCACTTTACACACCTGCTCACACCAAGACACCGATGGTTCATTAAGTATTTACACACTTTCTCACCTTTACAATAGTTTAAATGTTGTTTTCCATATATATTTATTTATTTATTTTATTATTATTATTTTTTTTTTATTTAAGTGTTCTGCGAAGAATCTAAAAAACATTTCGGAGCTCTTCTACTACGCCCAGAAGGCAGTCCTCCACCCAACAGCTCCTCTTTATGACCCTGAGGACAAACAGGTCAGCTTTATCTGCTCCAGACTTGTCTGTCCTTTGGAAATGTTTGCATGAAATATTTAATGCTATCTCTTTCTGCAGCTAAAACCACCTTGTGTCCGAGCTCTCAGCAGAATATTTTACATTTCTGATCAGGATAATGACCGTATCCTAAGTGATGCTGAACTCAACAGCTTTCAGGTACCAAATAAAATCACTTTGCATCTTTACTCAGCTTTTTTTTTTTTTTTACAATCATGTCTTGCCTGTTATAAAAACAGTCCATCTTTTCCTGTAGAAATCCTGTTTTGGGAATCCTCTGGCACCGCAGGCTTTAGAAGATGTGAAGACTGTGGTGTGGAAGAACACCAGCGACGGAGTGCAAGACAACGGCCTGACCTTGAACGGTACGGAACAGTCATGAGCTCCAGGAATGGCATTTTCTGTAAAAATGCAACGCATTTTGTTGAATGTCTGCTTAAGTTTAGAGGAATAAGTTATCATCTGGTTTGTTAAAATAAAAAAATCAGGACCTAATATCAGCAAAACTACAACTGAATGCTAAAATGTAGTTAAAGTTAGAACTAGCAAAACTGCTGTTAAGTTAAAATCAACAAAGGTGTTGCTATAGTCTAAAATTAACGCACTAGCTAAAAGCTAAAGTCAGTTCAATTGTTGCTAAAAGTTCAAATAATCAAAATAGTACCGGTAGCTAAAAGCTAAATTGAGCACAAGAAGACAAAAATAGAGCACACCTGATGCAGTAGATTTTAGAGAAGAATATTTTTAAGGAATAAATTATCTACATGTCTATATAAGGAAATATTTGTAAATAAAAGTTAAATAACTCAAAAAGTGTAAAAAGTTATTAATGCTGACTATCATAGCCTCCTATTCCTGATCGAGCCAAACGTTTTGATGTATGAATGGTTAAAAAAGTAAAAATATTGTGGATGTATTTTGCAGAAAACCTATGAAAGAAACTAAAGCGGAAAACCTCAGGGTGAATGCTGAGTCAGCATTGTTTTTATTGTTAACATTTTTATGTTTTGTTGTTAAAAGGCCACATTCATCAAATGGTCATGAATCCTATTTCTTCTTTTTCAGGGTTTTTGTTTCTTAATACATTGTTTATCCAAAGAGGCCGACATGAAACCACGTGGACTATCCTGCGGAAGTTTGGTTACGATGACAACCTTGAGCTGACTGACGATTACCTGTATCCTGAGTAAGAGCTGTGACTGTATTTCATCTGGTAAACTTCTGATATCTGTAGTATTTCAGGTGGTAATCCTGAAATATTTAATTGACTAGTTATAGTTCATTCACTTTAATATGAAATGTCCTGGTTTCTTATAAATTCATCCTGTTTTTTTTTTTCTGTTTCCAGACTGCGAGTTCCTGTTGGCTGCACCACAGAAGTAAACCACCTGGGTCATCAGTTCCTCCAGCGATTGTTCGACAAATACGATGAAGTGAGTTGCATTTTTGTTGCAACTCACGTTATCGTTTATGACATGGTAACGTGTATTAAAAATGTAGGAATTGGTCTATTTGTCCTAGGATAAGGATTGTGCCCTGTCACCGGCGGAGCTTAGGAACCTGTTCTGCGTGTGTCCGTACATGCCTTGGAGTGCAGACGTCTGCATGACCGTACCGACCACAGAGGAGGGCTACATTTCTAATCACGGCTTCCACTGTCAGTGGATGTAAGTGTTACCAGCTTGCTCTATTCATAAACACCAAGAGTTTAGTTTGCACTGTTCACAACTCACGTGCACGCTCTTTACGTGCAGGCTTTCTGCCTACCTTGACGTCCACCGTTGCCTGGAGCACCTTGGATACTTGGGCTACCCTTTCCTCACTGAGCAAGGGTCACAGACTGCTGCTATAACAGGTGTGTGTTGGACGGACTTTTGTTTTTATTCACAGCTTTGTTAATGAAACGGGACAAATGGGTTTCTGCTTTTAGTCTCAGTTAAACATGACGGCAGGTTTCCTTGCCTCTTAACGGCCTGATAGACATCCAAACAGGTCCATTTGTTTGAACATGTGTTTGAGTAAGTTCAGTCTGAGTTGAGAGCATGTAAACTGCAGGACTGCTGGCTCATCTGTAGAAGCACGGTTTAAAACGCTGCATCATCGTCAAACACACAACTTGACACTTGGGTCACATTTCATACAGCGCTACACCGTAGATTCCTAAGATTGGTCTTTTTTGTCGCTCGTCACAGAGCGAAGAGGGGGAATCAGAAATAACCTCTGTCCATCCGTACATGTTCTGAGGATAACTTGAAAAATAAGTGAGGTACAAACTTCAGTTTTTGTTTGTGGTTGTATCATAGTGTGGCCCCAGGGAACATGCTGTTTTTGCCACAGGGAGTACTTTTTTTCCCACACTTCTCATTTTGACAGTGTGCATTGTGTTCAGGCAACCGTTTGCTTGGATCAAAACTCTCAGGTTTATATAAACAAATATGGCCGCCTTGTCGTTTTGGGAGCCATGCATGAACCGTGTCGCTCCCTTCTGCTGCTGAGACATAAACTCCTGACACCTCCGCTGCATGTGTTTTATGTCCATGCGCTCTGGACGTCACTCACGGTACCCAGGCAACAAAGAGTAAACTCGAAGCGAGAGCGACACCTGCCCCCTTTCCTCTTTCGCGTTGACCAAATGTTTTAGTTTTCTCGATGAGTTTGTCAAATACGTTTTTTTTTTTTTGTTTGTTTTTTTTTTTGTAAATACAGAAGTAATGTTTAAAAATTTTAGGACTATTATTTGATAAAAAAATATATTAA
>JARVGQ010000610.1:13721166-13731455 GCA_031762355.1 Hypsolebias martinsi | reverse complement strand
ACTGTGGTAACAAGGATATTGGTCTATAATTATTGAATACACATTTATCACCATTTTTAAAAAGAGGAATTACCTTTTCACACATGTGTCACATGTGTTTTCACACATCTGTTTGTGTGAATGTCAGTTATCAAAATATCACATTGACTAATGGACACATTTTCATGAAACTTTCAGAAAGTAAACACTGGATATATTTCTACAACTCACTACCATATTTTCCTGTGTATAAGTTGCTCCCGAGTATGTCACATCAGTCCAAAAAAAAAAAAAGGCATCGTGAAGAAGAAAAAAACATAGGCTATACGTCGCATTTATTATGTGTTTATCTAATGGTCAAAACAGCTTCATTTTGCCTAGGCAGCACGGCACCATCCATCGCAACTGGAGCCGCTAGCTTTCCAGCGTTCCTCTGCCCGCATCAGCCGAGTGAAGCGAGCGTGCATGGGAGTACTCACTGTTGCAGTTCTGCAACGTTTAAAGCGCCAGTCAAAAATTGCGTTATGAGTATGGAAAAAGTATATACGGTAAGTCGCAGGACTGACAAATCTATGCAAAAAACTGCGTCTTATATGCCAGCAAATACGGTAATTATTGGCGTCAATTCAATACAACATGGCCACTACAGCTAATCAACTTTAGCAAACACAAAATTGGATATTACCTACGGACTACGGTAGTTAATTATACAGATATCAACTTAAGGTTTCATATTGTAGTAACTGAGACTGATACAGAACCCACTTTGTGAGTGCAAATGAATTACACAAGGTTGTTGTTAAAAAAAAATTGTTAAAGAATTTAAAATTTTGCTCTTAACATTTTGGAGTCAACTCTATTTTTTTTTTTTAGCAAAATATCTTGTAAGCCACTTGCTGGATTTTCAGGACATTTTAATTACATGTACCTCTATAACTGAATAGCTTTTAAAGCCAACCACTTTTAAAATGAACATCACAGGCATTTGATTTGAATAAAACAAATATGGATGTATCGTAATCAGTTTTGAATGATTTTATGCCTAAGTTTGGTTTGGTAGTAGCTGAGTCATTTACAGTACATACTCGAAGGGCCACTCAGTGCACAAAATTGTTGCTTGAAACATTTGCATGAAATCTTGGAACCAACCATGTTGGTCTGTTAGCAAAATGTATCAACCAATTGACAGATTTTAATGAAACATTAGCAAACTAATTATTGGGTGCACATCTACAAGTGATTAGTTTTTGGAGTAAACCCAGGAGAAGATGGATGCCACAGCTAATGGACTTTGGACAAAACAAAAAATGACTATGACAGTCAATTTTACAGTATTTGATGTGGTAGCTGAGAGTGATTAACAATGCATACATTGACAACACGTCTTGCAATATCATGTGAGATTTTCAAGGATTGTCCAAAATGATCCCAAAGGCTGTCATTTATAAATATATAATATTTATAAAATTAAGATGATTTTCATTTAAAACTCTGCATGAAAGCTGGCAGGCATTAGGCATTTTTTCATGGAATGTTAGGCTATAAAAGGGTGTTGTATTGGTATAATGGTAAATAGCCAAAATACATGTTGCCTTATGTTATTACTGAAGTTTCTCCATGAAAGATTATTTTGAAGCAAGACCCAAATTTGAGAGTTCATACTTTAAAAAATAATTTCCACATGAAATGTTAAGCTGCGATTGCTTTCTCAGTTTGTTGCTATACTCTATTTTATATATTTTTTTGTTTAATCTGACGCTTTGACTGATGGTTGGTGACTCATTTGGAGTCCTGATCCAAAGCTGCTAGAAAAAGCTCTGGAGTGCATTAACCTAAAGTCACATTCTAGTGAAATTAAATGGGAAAATGTGAGCTTTTCAGCCACCAATATATGCTCTCAAAGTAAGGTCTCATGATGTGTATTTATGCACTGCTCCCTCATTTTGCCCTTTAAATTGAAAATATAGTGTAACGTGAGACAAAAATCACACAAAATACCAAGCTGGAAACCTCCCAGCAGCCCTCCACAGAAAGGCAGTTTACTTAACACTTTACTTTCTATTGGTTTAACACTCGCTTTCTATTTAGTGGGCCACTGCAATTTATGTAGATTGAAGTCAGATACACAAACAAGCTGCGACCATTAAGGAAATTGTGTGGCAACACAGCTCATGTCCAAGTACAAAACTGAAGCTGTTTTATAGTTAGTTCAAAATTTGCCTCGGTTGACAAGGCCTCGGGAAAATGTGATAATAAAAGATAATGGCAGTTATTGTTATTGGTAATCATAGCTAATAGTCTCTAGGGGTATGTTTGGAGAAAAGAGTGAAAACGAGGAACAGTTAAGGTTTCTAGAAAAATGCAAAGGTAGCTATTATTTGCAATAAAAAGATAAACAGTGGGGAAAAATGCTGTTAAAAATTGCAGAACAGAATGAATAAATGTGTATTTGTTTCACCAATTTTACCTTAACTGATGTGGTGGCCAGCTGCATATTTCTAAATCACCATTTGAGGGTTGCTCCAAATACATGAGATCATTTTCACACACACACACACACACACACACACACACACACACACACACACACACACACACACACACACACACACACACACACAAAATAATAATAAAATAAAATAAAATAAAAATCCAAAGAGCCTTATGTAATCCTCGGCACAAGATAATGTTGGGACATTGCACATTTTCTACAACTTCATGCAAAGATGCAGCCATAAAATTCAGCCAAGTATTTTTTATTTGCCAAAATAAATTATTTATAGGAATGGAAACATTTGCATAAGTTCTTAAAGAACACCATGTGATATAACAATCAGCATTCACACCATATTAATTTAAACTGGAGATATTGCATTTCCTGTGAAAATGCAATGTGAATTCTTATTGCAGAAGAACTTGCTGAAAAACAGCTGAAATTAGCTAAAAAAAAAACATGCTGAAATGTAGCTGAAATGGAAGAACAAGCCTAAGTTAGAAGAATAAAGCAGAACACATATTTGCTAAATTAGGTTCAGATAAGCAGAAATGAGCCCAAAAATTAGGAAATTGGCTAAAAATCTGAAATGAGCCAAAAATACCTAAAAAAAATTCAAATAAAAAAAAAAATAGCTGAAAAGGCAGAAAGAAGCTTAAACTATCAGAAGAAAGTGTAAGGAGCTGAAATTAGTTTTAAAAAATGTGGAATTGGATGAAAAAGCCAAATTTAGCACAAACACAGCTAAAAAGCAGCTGAAATAGCAGAAAAAAGCTAAAACCAGCAGATATATATTGAAAGGCGCATAACAAGCTGACAAGCCGAGATTATTAGAAAAAAAGTTAATTAAGCTGAAAGTTGCCGAAATTACCACAAAGACTTGAATTGATCTGAAAACAGCTGAAATTATCAAAGAAATGCTAAAACATTAGCTGAAAAGGTAGAACAAGCTTAAATTAATAAGCATTCACACAATTAGCAGAAGGAAGTGGCGAGAGCACAATTTTTCCATATTAGGCTGAAAGAAGCAGAAATTAGCACTAAAAGTGCAAATTATCTGGAAAAAGCTTAAATTAGCACAAAAACAGCTGAAAAGTAGCTAAAAAGCAGAAAGAGGCTTTAACTACTAGAAGGAAGTGGAGAGGGAACTTTTTTGCTGAATTAGGCTGGAAATTTTTGAAATGAGTGCAAAAAAATGTGGAATTAGCTGAAAAAACTAATATTAGCATAAAAACAGCTAAATAGTAGCTGAAATGGCAGAAATGCTGAAATTTACAGAAACAAGCTGAAAGGAGCTTAACAAGCTGAAATTAGCAGAAGGAAGTTAGAAGTATAAAAATGTAGTTAGCAGAAAGGATCAGAAAGAGCGCAAAACAACTGGGGGAAAAAAACCCCGGCTAAAATAAGCTGAAAGTCGCTGAAAAAAATTGTACATTTGCACAAGGAAGCTGAAAGAAGCTGAACCAGAAAAAAATGTGAAAGGAGTACTAAAAGTTTATAAACAGATCTAAAGATTTGAATGATGTAAAATGAGCTCAATTTATTTCCAGTATGGGAAAAAAGTGGCAGAAAAGGCAACATATTTTAAAAAGCTAAAGTTGCACCATTGCTAAAATTCATAGCTTCCTTCTTCTGAAATAACTGAATGTTTTGCTACATGATTTGTTGATATAGCACAAAAATTGTGGAACGAAAAAGATGATGAAAAATGTGCGTAAGAAAAATGGATCACAATAGTTTGAATGCTTCATAAACGGTCACACACTAATACCGGTAATTAGAAAAGGAGACGAGAAGGTGCTGCAACACCAGCAAGTGTTTCATTGTACGTTTACACAGAATGCTGTGAAAGGCCTAACTCCTGTCTGTCTCTGAAGGCCTTCTGCTCTGCTTGGTGCCAAGCTGGCTTCAAGCTAACACCATGCTGACAGCACTCTGAGGGTCACATGTGAACTTTGATGTCAGGAAAGGAACTCGCCTGCCTCTGTTACATTAAGCACACACTCACAGAGTGGCAAAAACTCGTGCCTGCATGTCTGATTTCTGTCTTTAATATTCATGCTCACACATATACATGAGCACACACACGTTGTAATAGGAGTGTGTTGGGCTGTGTGTGTGTGTAGTGCTAATCCTTGTGAAATGTGCACAAAGGGATGCAAAAAACATGGAGAAGTCACTAATTTTTTACTGGAAAAGGAGGGGCTACGCTCCAAGGCCTGGGCGTGAAGTGGTTTT
Source organism: Hypsolebias martinsi (assembly GCA_031762355.1). Taxonomy (NCBI): domain Eukaryota; kingdom Metazoa; phylum Chordata; class Actinopteri; order Cyprinodontiformes; family Rivulidae; genus Hypsolebias; species Hypsolebias martinsi. The sequence goes on along the minus strand of JARVGQ010000610.1, from coordinate 13,726,744 downwards.
GGACAAGTCTGCCACTTGCCTCATTTGGTCTTCATTTAATTCAGTATTACCCCCTTTTTTATTTTCGCCTTTGATATTTTTTTTTCCTTTTCATCTATGTGGCAGAGGGCTTTTCATTTAAACTGAAAGGACAAACGAGGAGGGTATAAACGTCAATCTTTGTTTTCTGCAGAATTCCTTAACATCTGAACAGAAGAACCTGTTCAAAATTATTGCAGAATGTGGAAATTTCTTGTGTCAGTTGAAATGTGTGATACTTTTTTCTTTTGCTTTGTGGCTGTATTAATATATAAACATTATAAAGATTTACCAAACATCCTGAAGGAAGAACAAATCTACCTGAACCTTGTGTTTTAATAAATGGTGCTTGAAAGTTTGCGAAGTCTTTATAATGTTCTATATTTCTGCATAAATATGACCTAAAACATCATCAGACTTTCACAAAAGTCCTAAAAGTAGATAAAGAGAACCAAGTAAAACAAATGAGACAAAAATATTATACTTGGCCATTTATTGAGGGAAATGATCCAATATTAGTTATTCATGAGCGACAAAAGTTTGTGAATCTTTACTTTCAGTATCTGGTGTGAACAAACCTCTGTGCAGCAAAAATTCTACTAAACCTTTCCTTTCCTAAACCTTTATAATTCATAATTCATTGTTCCATCAATGATGACAAGTCATCCTGGTCCAGATGCAGCAAAACAGTCCTGAACCATGATACTACCACCACCATGTTTCACAAATGGGAAAATGTTTTCGTGGGGTGTGTTCCTTTCTCCAAACATAACACTTTTCATCTAAATAAAAAAAGTTATATTTTAGTTTCATCCGTCCACAGAACATTCTTCCAACACATGATCTTTAGCAAACTGTGGACGAACAGCGATGTTCTTTTTGGAGAGCAGTGGCTTCTCCTCCAACCCTGCCATGACACTATTGTTGTTCAGAGTTCTCTTGATGGTGGACTCATGAACATCAACATTAGTCAACGTGAGAGAGAACTTCAGTTGTTCAGAAGTTACCCTGGGGTCCTTTGTGACCTCCCTGACTATTCCACTCCTTGCTCTTGGAGTGATCTTTAATGGTCCACCACTAGTGGGGAGGGTAACAATGGTCTTCTGTCTGACTGTGGATTAGTGGAGTCCAAACTCATCAGAGATGGTTTTGTAACTTTTTCCAGCCTGATGAGAATCAGCAACTCTTTCTCTGAAGTCCTAAGAAATCTCTGTTCCTGCCATGCTGCACTTCCACGAACATGTTGTGAAGAGCAGACTTTGATAGAACCCTGCTCTTTAAATCAAACAGGGTGTACACTCACCTGATCATCATCCATTGATTGAAAACACCTGACTAATTTCACCTTCAGATTAACTGATAATCCTAGAGGTTCACATACTTTGGCCACTCACAAATACGTCATATTGGATCATTTTCCTCGATAACTAAATGACCAATGAAAATCTGATGTTTTAGGTCATATTTATGCAGAAGTACAGAAAATTCTAAAGAGTTCACAAACTTTTAAGCACCACTGTAAACTTAATAATGTGGAACATCCTCCTCCTGTCATTTTTCCTGTAATCGGGCTCACCTGACAAATAAATCATCGCACGTGTCTGATTGACTTCAGTGATCCAAATAGCCCTGAAACACAATCCCATCCATGATCTTGAAAGGAAAAAAGTTGTCTTTATGACAATTAAATGGAATTTGCATAAACGCAGTGTACATTGCCTTCGGTTTGTCCCATTCTGTTCACGTTCAAGCTGGTTTCAATGAGACTTGATCATTTATACGTTGTTCTCAACGTTAGTCTACTATTGTGTTATTAATGTGAACCAGCAGGAGGGAGTTTCATTGTTTAGTTGTTGAACCAGTTGTCGTTAAAACTTCAGGAACAAGAACTAATTAGATGCATAATAAAGAGCAGACCAGACTGGGTGAAGACCTCTGACTGAAAGACTTGTGTTGATAAGTGCTGTGAATTATGTGGTTATGCTCATTGTACTTTTTCATTCTGTGCCTAATTTTGGGGGGATATCAGAGGTCATTAAAAGTTATTATCCCTCAGATTTAAACATGCCTGACATTTACTAATTCCACTTTTACTCTAGATTCAGAAAAGTTTTGATCATAAAGATGTGTTGCTGCTGTTAGAAATGTTGTTCCTGCAAATGGCCACAAGATGGCAGTGTTTCAGGACTGGGAGCGCATGGGTGTGTCCACAACACACCCCCTCCTCAATGATCTGCAAAGTGCTGGACTCTGCAGCTTTAAAGGCTCACAGAAGTTGTTTGTGATCCACTGAAATGTTATGATCTAATTTATTATCACTGAAGGATCTCCCATTATTTAAAATATTTTGAACCACATTAAAGTGTCCAAATGAATGACATTATTATGGGTTTGTTAGTCTTGATTTAAACGTTCTATACCAACACAACAAACACCTTTTTAGATGACAAAAAGTTTTATTGAATAACAATAAAGTGTCTGAACACATCAGGATGAGTTGTATGAAAATAAAAAAGTATGTACAGTTAAATGAGGACTTTGTGGCGCCTTTAGAGAATTAAATGTAGATGGTCTGTACACCGTCGATGCTCACCATACAAAATATTTTGTTTTTAATATGAACACGTGCACAAACGATAATTATTAAGCTGTATTTACACGCCTCCTGTTAAGTGTTCAAACCTCAGACAGGTAATAACATCATTATAAAGGAAAAGTTCACAAATGTGTCTACAGCTTATTAACGCTTCAATGGAGAGAACCCTACAAACATTTTAATGAGACCTTACAAAAATACATATACTAAAACATTTTCAAGTATTTACAGTTGTCTTTCTGTGCAGTCACTTCTTCTTGGAGGACTTGGCCGCCTTCTTGGGGGTCTTGGCCTTGGGTTTGGCTGCTTTCTTCACGGGCTTGGCTTTGGGCTTGGCCGCCTTGGGCTTCTTGGCCGGAGCCTTCTTGGCCTTGGCCGGGGTCGCCTTCTTCGCGACCTTCTTCACCTTCTTCGCCGCCGCCTTCTTGGGCTTCTCCGGCGTCTTGGTGACCTTTTTGGGCTTGGCCGCCTTCTTGGGTTTGGGCTTGGCCACTTTCTTGGGCTTGGCGGTCGCCGCCGCCGCCTTGGCCGGCTTCTTGGAGGAGTCCTCCGGCTTGGTGAGCCTGAAGGAGCCGGACGCGCCGATGCCTTTGGTGTGGCGCAGCATCCCGGACGCCACCAGCCGCTTCAGGGCCATTTTAATCTGCACGTCGGCGTTGTCGCCCACTTTGTAGGTCTTCCTCACGTACTTCTGGATGGACTGACGGGACGCGCCGCTCCGGCTCGCGTCGTGAACAATGGCCGCTTTAATCATGTCCGAGTACTTGGGATGAGAAGAGGGCTTTTTGGGTTTGGACGCCCTTTTGGCTTTGGCTGGAGCGGACGTCTCTGCCATGGCGGCTTCTTTTTATTTATTTTTTTTCTTTTCGAAGAAAAGTTTACAAAAATGTAAAGAAAAAGCTGGATACGTCAGGAAGCTGCGAAAAATAGTTGCTCAAAAGTCCAACAAATGTCTGATAATGTTTATCTTTCGCCTCTGAGATGATAAAATATTAACAGTCCGCGTTTCCAGAATCAGACGAGCTGTCAGCGGCGCGTGCGGTGAAGCGTCTTTACTCCGCCGCCGCTCCGCTCAGCTTATGAAGCCTCTCTGCGGACGTGATTGAGAACGGCAACTGCCAGCAGCTGATCTAGCGGACTCCATGGAACTGGCGCCGTCCTGTTTGTGTTTCTTCATCCTCCAACTCCCGTCAAATACGAACCCCACGGAGCAGCTCCGGCCCGCCGAACCGCACGAGCCGGTGGCGGGGACATTCGGCTTCACGCCCGCCCGCAAATATCCGTCCGCCCGCGCCGGCGAGCAACTTTTATTCCGGGAAAACCGGCTGGAAGTAGTGCGCGCCGCCAACAATTTTGCCCAATTCGCGTTAAATTGACCCGAACAGACGCAAGCTGGACCCGAAACGCGCACGGCGTGTGAAAATTGAATCTTCGCTCGAGGTGATGCGCGTGGTTCGGACCGCGCAGGGTTTCGTTTATCCTTTTAATACCCCCGTACATTTTCCCAACTAACACAGTCCGGCCATTGACTTTGAATGACGTGCTGGAGATTATTTACTGTTAAACCGACTATAAATGAAATGTCACACCGGCCAAGCTGCAGGTGACAGAAGGGGCTTTAGTGGGGCTTCATTCGGGTTCAGGTTCTCCAGGTGGGGTGGCTTTATTGAACCATTTTCAAGCAGAACTGCTTATAACTATAGCGCTCGCCTCTGGAGCTCCATTGTCAGGAAAGTTGGCAGCGCCTCCAAAGATCACAGACCCAGCTGATCGCTTATTGAGCTGATCACATATTGATCGGTCCAAAAGCCAAAGCTGTGACCAGGTGTGGGTCCAGATGCTGATGGGGTTGAGGGGTGGGGGAGGTGTGGATGGCGGGAGGGGGGCGACTGCGTCCGGAACCAGAGTCGTTCAGGGCGCAGTGATGGCTCTTTTGTTTGGGCACTGACGCATGATCCGCACCGTGAGAGCACGCGCGCATCACCCCCCAAAAAACAGCAAGGCTGCAACAAATGCATCCATCAAATCATAAACTTTGTCTTCCTCAAATAAAGGCTGCGTGCGTGGTGTTTCTCCCTGTAACGCCATTTTGGTTCAACAGAAGAAGTGAGTTTTCCACTTGGTGATGGACAGCTGTCAGGAGGTGACTTTTTAAGACTGTTTCACTTTAAAGGAAACAATTTGCAGTTACACATCATTTAACTCACCAGTTTTTATTATCCACCTGTTTTCGTTTATTATGATGCATAACGTCATAAAAAAAAAACACTTCCATTGTGAAATGCGCACGTTCTGGTTTGTTTACATGGAGGTGGGCGCAGAGAGTGAACGCGTGAATAGAAGGAGGAGGAGGAGGAGGGGATGCGGTGAATGAATGGGTGAGTGTTTTTATGTGAGACGGAGAGGGAGGGGTGAGCGAGGATGAGTGAGTGAGAGAGAGAGAGAAAGGGAAGGGAGGGGGTGAGTTGTGGATGAAGGGGTGAGGAAGCTGCATGGATGCAGATGAATGCATGAAGGTGAAGCTTTATTTTACTGTGAACCAAAACACGCCTTTTGTTTTACTCAGGCCGCGCGCGTGGCCGCCGTGCACGGACTCGTCGTGGTTTTTGTAGTTTATTAATAAAGTCCTCCTGCTCGTGGTTCCGATGGTGTGGCCGAACCGAACCAGTCTGTGGTGATGCTTCCTGTTTGGAGTTAATGATCCGATTGGTTCACTTCGGGTTCAGACTTGTTTGACAGGTTCATTTATTATTTTTAATAACAAAACTGCGGCTGATGCATCAGTTTGTGGCTTCACTGCCTGTTTTGACCAAAATCTTGTCTGTTAGCAAAATATCTAATGAACCACTCGCCTGATTCTAATCAAACTTTCAGAAATCCATCACTAGATGCACATCTGTAACTGGTTAACTCTTGGAGTCAGCCTGATTTATGGTTAAAACTTTGTTGAAGATATATATGTAT
>JARVGQ010000610.1:13655664-13667027 GCA_031762355.1 Hypsolebias martinsi | reverse complement strand
CTTCACTTTCCTCCTCTCCCTCTGTCTCCTGACACGTTTCCCTCCTCGTGGTCTTCGACTAACAGTGGCACAATTTCCGCCGGCACCCTGTTTGTCAACAGCACCGGTGGCGGTCGTTGTTAACCCGGACCTCGACTAATCCAGTATGGTTTCACTTTGATGGACTCACATTATAGTTTTGGCAAAAGTGTTTTACATCGGATGCCATTCCTGACACAAGTGGGACCGGCACAAGAGATACACTGACTTGTGCTCCCTAGTGGCTGGTTTTTATACTTTACTTACATACAGGAATAAAACTTGTATCACACGTTCAGTGAAAGTCTGATATTTTACACATTTACCCTCAATTAGAATCAAACCAATATAAACTCAGGTTGTCATAAGTTTAATTTGAAGTAGCAGTGAGCTCATTTTGAGTTTCACTTCTTATTATTGTGGGTCATGGTAAGAAAGCAGCTTCTCTTCTCAAGATCTTGGATTATGCTGCCTTTTCAAAATAAATTCACCTACCCAAAATAAATTCACCACCCTGAGGTATCTTGCAAATAGCATGTACAATAAATGTGTGCAAGAATAAATAGAAAGTTTCACTTGAGCTTGGGTTTATAATTATACCAGGATCCAATTATCAAACTGACCTATTAAGAAAATAAAAAATGAAACTTACAAGTTTAAAGGCAGATTTGACAACAGTGAGACAAACAGCTACAGTAAATTCCAAGGTATTATCAGAAAGCTGGAGAAGCGTTTTGCTTTAAATCAAATCTATTTTCTAAAAGCCACAAGAAAAAAAAATCTTGGCTAAACTAGTGGCAGAGCAGATCTTTTCTTTTCTGCCAGGGGGCTTGTTCTAACATCTGCTTCTGGTACTGCCAGTCACAATATTTTGAGGCCCTGCAATGTGGTCCATATATATGGGCTAGCTCCAGAGTGGTTTCACTTAGTTCTGTTTTCATAAATCAATCTGATCATGTCAGACTCTAATAGTCTATCATGTGGAGTACCTCAGGGTTCAGTCTTAGGACCTCTCCTGTTTCTTTTTATACATTCTACCTTTAGGACTGAAAATCAGGCTGTATCCTGAAATTTTAAATAATTTTCATGCTGATGATATTCAGCTTTACAGTTCCTTCTAGTCAGCTGAAAATCACAAGTTGTTGGCTTAACCAGCATCAACAATGGCAACGGCTATGTAACAATTATAGCATTTTTTTTATTTTTTAAAGAAAGAAAAAAGGCAGAATCCCTGATTATTGCCTCTGAAAACTAGACTGTAAATAATGTCAGCAGCAAGAGAACAAACATTTGCAAGAAATACTCCAAAATGCTGAAAAATGTTCTCGGGCGTTCTTCATTTCCTCACATGAATCTCACAGACTTGTGGTCTTGGTGCTAGAATTTCAAGTGTGTTCTAAAAGTTTTTGTGACATATTTGCCCTCAAGACTGTAGATCTTGAAGTCTTCCTAATTTAGTTTCCGAAATGCTAGCACAGGAGCTGTATTTCTCCAAACAGGAGCTCTCTCATCTGAAACAACAGACACAGCAGCCGCGAATATCCAGGTCTGAACACCACACCAAGGATGAATAATTAATAAAAACTGGTATAAACATGCCAATCTATATTCACATTTGTACTCCAGTATTTCTTAAATAAACGGGACAGCTGCCAAAGTGGGTACTAAGCAAACTGAGGCGGGTACACATGGGCAGAGATAGGCAACAAAATAACATACACAGCCTTAAATACAGTTTTAAGAGCCGATGAGCCAAAATTAGGCTGTTGTTTTCTAAAACTGGCTGCTCAAAGCAGCCACACAGCTGATTGATTAGAAACAAACAGAATTCAGTGAGACTTCAGGGTTGTCTGTTTTCTTGTGATTTTGAGTTGCCAGTCTCCAACAAACACCACCTTGTGAGATATTACCCCTGAGCTCTACTGTCCCGCCAAGCCTCAGAAACCTTGACATTATTTTTGACATTTCTAGGAGCGTCATTATAGAAAATAATTAGGATCTGTTCCTTCAGATTGAGAATTACACCACACTACATAATCTAGTGTCCAAATCTGAGTTGGTTTCATCTGCTCTCACATATATTGCCTTTTGATCAGGTTAAACAAGGAGCTTGGCCATCTCCAGTCAGTCCACAATGCTGCTGCCAGGATTTAAACAGACACAGGAAAAACGAACCTTGATAAACACATTACACCTGTTTCAGTCTCGTTGCTGTGGCGAACACATCTTAAAGCGGCACTCCTCACTTCCAGAAGCCTGCGTGGTCTATCTCCAGCTTACATCTCTGACCTTTTAGAGCTCCGTCCCCCTTCTTGCAGAGGTCATCTGATGAAAGGCCGCTCGAGTGGCACAGCCTCGTTTTAAGACAGAGGAGACAGATCTTTTAAAGTAGTGGCCCCCAGGTTGTGGTTAACCTCCATCTTGGCATTGCTTTGATTCTGTTGATTCTTCCGAACAGCAGCCGCCGACCCATTTATCCAGACAGGCTTTTAATTAAATGAGGGCTCGGCTGCACAGTTTTATGTTTGCTTGTCTTTATGCTACTGTATGCTTTGTATCTGCTTTTACGGCCCTCCGCTTTATGTTCGCTCCTTTGTCCTTATGCTTTTATGTGCATCTGCATGTAGGTTTTATTCTGTGAAAAGGACTGCATAAATAAATGTTGCTCACTTAGATCAGCTTGATTTGTCATGTCTGCCTTGGGGTGGGCTGTCAGGTATTTTGATGGCTTTACTGTCACCAACAAACTCTTCTTTGACAATTTGACACCCTCTTCAGTGTTGGTTGTGTTTAGCAGCAGCGTAGAAGTGTCATGCACTATTTATGTTCGTGTCACCGATATATGACAGCGTGTTTGTGTCTGAGGAGCTTTTGTTTCTACACGGTGTTTCCCTGCTTCACGTTGTCGTTACTTCTCAGAAGTCAAACCCCTCGCCGCTAATGGAAGTTGTAAATTACTCCTCTTGATTTGTTTCTTCTTCTTTTTTTCTTCTTCTTCCATTGCCCATGGCTCTCTCATGTTTATATTCATGAAGTCTTATTTTCTCTCACGAGTTCAATCATGTCGGCCGCATGTTGCTTGTTATTTTTGTAGGGCAGCGGGGCTTTCAAGTTGTAGCTGCACTCAATGGGTGGATTTATGGAGCAGTGTGCTGCAGGTATTGTGCCGTTGTGTGTTTGCCTGAACGCCGTGCGTGAATGTCGACTCTGCAGGATGCACCTTCAAAGCTCCTAGAAAATAACCCCCCTTTTTCAAGATGCCTGAGATGGGGAGAAAGTATCCAACTGTTTTTGAAGCCATATAGTTTATGAATGTGAATAAATAGTTAAAAAGTGTTTTAAAGTTTTTAATCTAGGTGATATGAAGCTTTATAGACCTTTATAAATTTTTTATAAGGCCTGATGTTGATGCTATTACACTGCTCCTTTTACTTTAATGCATTCAGGGAGAATAAAGGGTGACTCTGGACATTTTGTCCTTGAATGTGTGCTGACAAAAGGAACAATTTTGTAATTGTTTTAAAAGAGGGCCGTTCAGACCTTGGTCCTCGTCCTTGATTGTTTTGCATCAGTGACTCTGCTGCACAGAGATGATGCAGATTCTACTTAGTTTGAGGGAAACTGAAGAGCATAAAGTGGTAGTACAGATAAACCGAGCACAAATAATATCTTACCTGTTGCAGATAGCGCTTTGAATGATTTCTGTTTGGAGAAGTGGACTCTAATGCCCCATTTGCACCACTTCTACTCAGCCCCAACTCTGCTCAGCTCGCCATGGAAAAAATTCCTATTCCACCAGTATTTTTTAGCTGATTCGAGGCTGATTCTGCACCTTTTTTGTGTCCCTGCTTCTCTGGTGGGACTATTGGAGCTGAGTCGAGCTGAGTCGGGACCATAACGTTAATCCAGGACGCTGATTGGTCAGGAGGAGGAGTCACTGGATCTCTCTCAGAAACCTTTCACCGATCCGCCATTTCTAATTTGTCGGAACTCGGAGCAGCGGCTGGATCTATTTTTACGATTTTTAAAAACAATAATGACAACACCGTGTTTAATGCTGTGCTGAACTCCAGGCGTTTTTTTTTTTTTTTTTGTGTGTGTGTGTTTGGTGACCGATGACAAAACTCGAGTGAGCGGCATCACCGAGGAGGATCGCATGAGCTGCCAACCCCTTGAAGCACGCGAAGCCGGACCCCGAGCGCCGGCCTCGTGTGGTCACAAAGGCCGGATTCCAAGCCCTGGCAGGCGGGAAGACCGGGAGTCCAGAACGGAGGGTGGAGACTTTTTTATTATTATTATTATTTTTTTTTTTTTACATTTTATGGATGGAAACATACAGTGATGACATTGTGTGACATTATTATTATTATTTTTATTATTATTATTGTTGTTGTTGTTATTATGTATAAAAACATTTTTATTTTTATTTTTAATCAGTGAAGAATAAAAACGGTGCCGGTTTTATCATGAAATCCTGTTTTCACTTTGACTTTATTAAAAAATCTGTTAATTAAAGTTAACTCAACTGAAAAATCATAAAAAGACAAAATTATTGGATCTCTCAGGAATATTTCCCTCAAATAAGTTTAAAGGAGAGCTACGGCCTTTGGGTCAACTTTATTCTAACCCACAGACGTACAAATCACAAAACAATATTTTTCACTAAAATAAAATCTGTATACAAGAAACAAAACCACATATCTAAATTAAACAATAAAAGTAGACACAATAAGCGCAAATACATCAAATGATGAAGAAAAATATGGAATTTTAAATATAATATAATTTTAAATATAAATGTTTTTGTAGGATCTGGTTCATCAGATTTAATTCATTTTATTTAAATAGCGCCAAGTCACAACAGAAGTCGTCTCAGGGCACTGAACAGAAATATTCATATATATATAATAAGTTAACAAAAACGTTCATATTAAAAAAAAATGATTAAACATTATTTATCTGAGGAGCAGGCTGCTTTGAATTTAACTCATCACAGAGCTCTCACTCTTAACAGTGAACTAAAGTTCATTAAAAGTTCATTAGCAGGATTTTGGATTCTGGACATGCCTCCAGAACCCGTCCTGAAGTGCGGTGCAAACCAGACTGATCTGAGCCGAGTTGGGGCTGAGTAGGAGCTGTGCAAAGAGGCATACATCTGAACGGCTAGTCTGAGCAAGGACGACAACAAAATGGATTACTGCCATGTTCAAAAACCTTTCAGTCTAAAACGTTTCATAGCAGTTCACGAGAAGACTCTTTTATCAGCCTTTGCATGTAAATCATGTATTTTATAGTTATTCACCTAGAAAAATTAACAACAAATTTCTTACCTGTTGTAGATAGCTCTTTAGATTACTTCAGTTTTGAAAAATATGCTGCATTTCATTTACCTGGGAAATCTGTACTTTAGTCTGGGAATGATGACGTTATAATGACTGTATTGTGTTCCAGTGTTAACTCAGAAAACCATGTAATTTGATGATAACCGTGTACAGTGAGCAGGCCAGCTACCATTAGCAATATGACTAAATAACACTGTGCTTCTGTGCATTCAGACGTGAAACCATGTTCATAAACTAAAATACTAAAATACTGAGATACAAACCAACAGAAATAATAAAAAGTTTATTCCTGCAACTGTTTCATCTTTTCATGCGTGAGTTAGCCATGTTGGATTTTGTGGTCGGGGTGGGGTCAGAAATCTCCAACCTTCCAAGTTGGAAATGAAACTTTCCAATGATGTTCCAACTGATTTTTTTTTTTTTTTTTACATGGAATTAAAAAAATGTCAACTTCAGGTAACAAATGGAAAGCAGTTTTATAGCAGTTCATGCAAACTTTACCTCGTAAAACTATAGTTGCAAATAGCAGCAGCTGTGGCCCTTTAGCTGCATCCAAGCAACTCAAACAGGATTATCCACATGATTTTACCAGAATATATCTGTATTGGGGTAGAAAAGCTTTGACAATAGCATTCACATAAACTAATATGAGAATTTAAAAACTATAGCTGTTGTAAAATGAGAGTAATACACTTTTGTCTTTGCCCTGCTCAGAGTAGCCATTATTGAACTAGTTTGTTCAGAAAGTGCCCAAACTGAGACCATTCAAAAAGCTATCTTCAACAGGTAAGATATTGTTTATAACCTTTCTACAAAACACCACTTCTAAAGGTCTAAACTAGAGCTTAAAGTTTTTACGCTAGTTGCTGAGAAGAACTTTAACTGTCGCGTTCAGCTCATCAGCTGAGCTTCCCATTAAAGAAAAGCAGCATCTACTGGTTTCTTTTATTCTGTCTTTATATTCCTTCCTTCAGGCCGTAAACTCCTTCAGCATCTATTTGTGTTTTGGGACATCTGTTTTTTCTCAGCGTGAGCCTCAGGGTGTCTGCCTCCTATAACACCCTTTTGACAAGCCAAACCTTTCAGCAGCTGCTTTGGAGCAACTCAAGCTCCTGGAAATGTGTTGTGCTCCAGCTGGATGTTACAGCACTGCTAGGATTTTCATGTTGACATTGACACGCCGTTTTAGATGTTTTCCCTGTTTCTGCTGCCCGTCAGCATTTATTCTGCAAGCTGGCATGTAACAGCATAGATCTAGGAGGTTAATATTTAACATTTATTTATGTAATTTTTGTCCATCTTGTTGTGATTTTAAGTCATCGAACGTGAAACCCCCTGAGGGAGAAATCAGAGGAGTTATTAAATGTCTCCTGTGTTGTGGTTGTTGCAATTCATGCCATTTTATTCTTTTTTTGTTTCATTTCATGCACAAGAAATAAATATATTTTATTTAGAATTGTAAAAATCCAGTCTTTCTTTTGTATGTTTTGTCACTCCACCTATAAAAGATTTTTATTGCTTTATCCCCATGCAGGGTTTGATAAATCTAATTTTTAAAGATGAACGTAAGGGAGCACAGAAAGTCATTTGGTCATTACAGTATTGCTTTGCAGCTGATGAAGATCCTAAAGGAACTTTATTGCTTCATTAGAATCAGTGGCAACAAAACATTCTTCACATCTGATTGATTAAAAACATGCAACACCTTTGCAGTAAATCCTGAAAGAGCCACACTTCCACCAGAAACAAGGTCCACTCTGTTCCCTTTGACACCAGCGTGGACTGACTGGACCTCCTCCTAAGGGAAGCAGGAGTTATTTATTGTATAATTTATTCATTTGTGTAATTTATTCATTTCATATAAAACCAATGACAATTTTATAGAAAGAAGAAAAATAAAATAAAAAACCATAAAATGAAAGGAAGCAGAAGAAGAAAACATTTCTTGACATAGATGTGATTATAGATGTGTGTGAACACACACACTTTAAGACACCAAAGCATCTCTGCAGGCCGTCACACACATCCCTCTAGTGCTCCGTCAACAAGAGCACGTAAAACGTTCACAAACGTGTTTTCATACACACCACACAAAATCTGCTTCATGGAGGGAGACGCCAAAAATACAGATGAAAATATGGACTCTCCGAACTTTATTTTTTTAAATAAGAGTTTATACAAACATAATTAATACACAAATACAAAGAAGGCTGACCTCCAACTCACTGATTCTGTCAGAAAATGAATCAAACAAGAAAAGCATATTTATTACTATTATACATATTTATATATGTGTATATTATATATTATTATTATTATTATTATTATTATTATACATTTCATTAAATATGGTGGTGTGGAGAATTAGATTTTGCAACAAATGATTGTTTGATTGTCTTCTAACTTGAGTCATCTTTTAATTAAATAATTATTATAAACAAATATTTAAATACAAAATATCTATGAATGATTTTTTTAATAGACTAAGAACACAAACATTTTGCCAAACTCAAAAGGCACCGGCCAAGAAACTTTGGCAGACTAACTGACTGCATTCTCCTCAGTTTTACATCAAAACAACTTGAAAGTGGTCATTTTTTTAATTAAAAGGTATTGTTTGTGGAAAATGACAAAGTTGTAGCCTTTTTGCCCAAATCTAGAAAATAATGTGGTGAGTGTTTGTGCAATATGGCAGAAGATTTATTTTTGTGCTTAAAGTACATGATAGGGGTGACTCTCCACTACTACACACCTAAGTTTAGCCCAATGTCTGTAAAACAGACAGTTTTATATTCATTGTTGTGTTGGCTAAGGTTTATTAGTGGTGACTGTCTAGATTTGGGTTGATTCCAAAAGTTAATCACTTGTTGAGCTTCATCTGGTGACTATTTTGAGATTTTCATTAAAATCCATCCTAGTTCATAAGATATGTTGCTAACAGGCTAACAAACTCATACACAGGCAATTAAATAATGTTATTATAGTTTGCTCAATTTTCTGGATCATTGTAAATTAAAATATTCTTATTCATGCCTCAGAGACGCCCTGATAGGTTTCATCATTATGACCTGAGGAGCTTTAGTCTCCTGTTGTCGTTCCTTCTCTACGACTGATGTCCATCTCTGAGGTGTTGAAAAAGGACGTCTCCTTCCCTCCGAGAATTGAAGCAGGCCTGGAGGAGTGAGTCGGCAGGAAGGACACATGAGGTCTGGCTGGGATTAGTAATGGATAACGTGACAGTCGGCTGCACGTTGGTGTAACCTCTGCGTCGCAGGATAATTCATGCTGACATCACTGAAGAGAGCCACGCCTTTTCTCCTGATCTGTTGTCACAGCTAATTATTTTGTGTTGCTCTCTAAATAACGTAGTCTTCAGACTTTTCTTGCTTAACTGATTGATGTTTTATGAAAGCTCATATTGAGGCGGGGTTTATTGATCATCTGCTGCTTGAATATGAAGGCCTTGAAGCGTGGCCAGCAGGTTTGCTCATGTTTTTACTGTGCGTTTTATTTCGTAAGATGCAAAAGCCTCTAAGAACAACTTTGTAATAAAGTCAAAACTAATTGGACGGGATGATTGCAGATGATTGCTTGCATCAGCTTGTTTATTCTCTGTTAATTGGTATTTCTAAGGGGCTAGTTACAAGTGAAAACTTCATCAGAAGTATCTTTTCCGCAGCTTTACAATCATTATTTTGCCTTTTGAGGAGGTGGGAACTTGATTAAATGACAATATATCTTTATTGTACAGGTAGTCCTCGACTTACGAAGAAGATCCGTTCTCACGCGGCGTCGTAAACCGAATTTGACGTAAGTCGGAAAGTATGTAAATAAATATGACGTACCTGTTTTACCAAGCGCGTAAACCGATTTTTGACATAAGTCCATGGTGATGGTCTTCCTTTTCCTCGATGCACTGCCATCAGAAGAGTCCTCCTTGTATTTTGGGAGCCATAATGAAGGACTAATGAAGAGCTATGGCCGACTGGGATGCTAGTAATGCCGTCCTCCTCCGTACAGTACTGTATTCCCCCACTGCTGCACCGCATACTGTATTCTTCTGCCGCTGCGCTGCCGCGTTACGACGTTTAATGTCGTAAAACTGTCATAAAGCCAACGTAAAAACCGACGTAAAACCGAGGTAACCGCGTAACTTGAATAAGGGAGATGTGTTGTAACATCGTAAGACGAGACCGTCATAACCCGAGACCGTCGTAACCCGAGGTCTACCTGTATTTAAAAAACAGTACATGCAAACAAAAATGTGTGTAATTGATTGATCCTGTACATTAAGATGTTACTTTTAACTAAATCTCTTCTTATAAGTACCTCAGCATGTTTTTATGCAGCATCTTCTTCAAAGTACAGTACTTCATTCTGAAACTGCAAGTACACGTAGATGATCTGAAGATTTGAGGTAAAATAGATGTATTACTTGGAGGCGATTCAGATAAACAGGCGCTTGCCACACCTTCACATTGCATCAGCAGCTATTGATGAGAAAGAGTCGGAGAGAAGAAGACAAGAGAAACAGAAGAGAAAGGAGTGAAAGCATCAGAGAACCTGAGGATGAATTAATGACTCTCTGTGCAGAGGGAGGCGACTCAGTCTCGGCCTCTTTGACTTTGGTTCTGACTCACTTTGAGCTCTGGTGTCGAGATTTAATGATGAAGCCATTTGAATGGCTGGAGCTGAATCTGTGGATTGTTTACAGGAAGCAGGAGGCGTTCTCAAGACGTTGAGTGTGTGCGTGTGTGTTGCTGTTTTGTGAGTAATAATTATTTCCTGCCTGGCCTGACGTTGACGGCGTGTTGGTGGCGTGTGTGGCTGTGATGCACAAGGTCACACTAGGCCTTGTAGTGCTGCTGTGGTTCTTCTTGTGTTGTGTTGAGCGCCTGGGCTTGTGTTTCTGTTCTCCCTTGGTGCATTGCTGAGCTAAAACTGAGGAAGCAGGGTGACCTTGGTGTGTTGCAGAGCCTGCCAGCGTGATTATGGTAATTCCCAATCCTCCCATCTAACCCCGCAGTCTCCTCCCGGTGACACCAAGCCCACTTCCTCCACAACCATCACCCGCCTCTCCACTGATAACAACAGATAACTGGAGCTTTTTCTGCTGAACCACAGTGTGAACGCTGAATGACTTAAAGAACGAGCTTAAGAACTGAGTCATTATAGCACAAAATCAAAACACAAGTGTGTAAATCTTATGGGGTGGCTGTGGCTGAGTGGTTAGAGCAGTTGAACTCCAATGCAAGAGTTGGGGGTTCGATTCCACCAGCAGTCACATGCTGAAGTGTCCCTGGGCAAGACCCCCTCATTGCCTCCAATGTGTGTCCCATCAGTGTATGAATGTGATAAAGCTCTGATTATTCTTTGTATAGATCTAGTAGATGCTGTATGAATGCGTAAATGAGGCCACAGATTGTGTTGTAGAGCGCTTTGAGTATCTCAATAAAATAGAAAGGTGCTCTATACTTTGTAAGTACAGTCCATGTACTAAAAGCTAAAAGGAGAAAAAGCTAGCTAAAAGCAATTAAAAGCAAAATGCTATGTAAATTGTAAATGTACCAAAATACCAGTTAAAAGCAAAAAGTTTCCAAATGCTAGCAAAATGTCAAAGTAGCCGTGCACCAGCTGCATTGGTCCAAAGACAAGTTGTCCAAGATCAAAACTGACCTGGATCCTGCATGCAATTGTTGTCAAAAAACTCAAGCTACACTCCTGCACAAATTCTGGACCTGTCCCAAACTGCAGACCTTCTGGCAATCTATTTTTGACACCTTCTCTGGGAGATGTGGAAAAAAACTGTACACCCATCACTCATTTCACTGTTCGGGGTCGTCCCTGTGGACACATCCTTCAGTAAGTATGAGAAAAATGTGACTTCTTTTGGCTCTCTTCTGGCCAGGAGACTCATTTTGTGCAATTGTTTGTTTGTTTGTTTGTTTGTTTGTTTATTAATTTATTCATTTCGTTTCAATAAAACACAAATACAATTACCAG
>JARVGQ010000610.1:13604905-13628679 GCA_031762355.1 Hypsolebias martinsi | reverse complement strand
AGGGCTTCATCAGTCAGAGACGTTCCAGCACGCTGTTTCCCCCACCAAGTAAACAACTCAAGTGGACCAACCAGTTTAAATAATAATATTAAATAATAATAAAATAATAATAAATAATTAAATAATTAAATAATAATATTTTATATATAAACAATTAAATAATCATAATTTAAATAATCAATCTCAATCATTCTGCCTACTTTAATATTTTAGTGATTTCAGGCAACTTTTTCTCTGGAAGGCAAACAGATGTTTGTTATTCCAAAGTGTTTAACTTGTTTATTAAATGTACTTATTGTGACGTCGAGACAAACAGTCAATAAAATTTCATAAAATAAATTGGCACAATGAGTTACTGTTGACGTGTCCTTAAATCAAATGTTTAAACAAAATTTGTGGACACCTGCCAAATACCACATGCTTTTACTCACCTGTGTAAAAAGTCACAATGACTGAACATAGGTCAACAATAGAGACGGACATGGAGGAGCAGGAGTGGTGGAGCAGAGGTTATAGAAGGTGGGCCTGTGATCAGTAGATCGCCGGTAAACATCTGCATTTACCTACATATGTAAACGCTTGCTTCAATAACAATTTTAGAAGAAAAAAAAAGAAGTAGCCTGACCAACAGCTCTCCGTGTGTGAATGGAGCACCCCTACCCCCAGCTCCTGCAAGTAAGGGGCATTTCTGACGAGCCTTCTGGGTTGATTGACAGGTGGCGTTGAGGATCCGACTCGTGTCAGATCAATCATAGATCGATAAAATCATAGATTTTACTGGTCCATTTAAGAGTGTCATCATTTATTCCATATTTTTTCTAAAGTTATTCAATATTTTGGTGAATCTAAGGCTTGAGAATTGAATTTCCTTACAAAACCCTAATGATGGTTTCTTCATTTTTCAGGGGTGCTGAGCTAAAAATTTAGGGGTGCTTGAGCACCCCCCCAAAAAGAGGCTAAAATCTTCAATGATTGGAGATAAACATTTGCATTATAAACATGCTAAGAGTTCGACGCTAGAGTTGAAAAACGCTGAATTGGTAACTCTAAAGAAGTATCAACAAAGTTCATGCTCAATCATCCAGGTACCAAATACAATAATTCTCAATCGGGTCATCTGGACAGCTTCTTTTTTATAGAAGCGTTTCGCCCTCCATCCGTAGGGCTTCATCAGTCAGAGGAGTTCCAGTAAACTGTTTCCCCACCAAGCAGTAAACTCCTTAAATGGACCAACAGTGTTTCATGATTAAATGTTCTATACTGATGGCGCTGCCCGAGCCCCCACGTTTATTCTTGACTGGTGTCTTACTCAGTCTTTCTTTTTGCTTTTGCGTTCAGCAACAGATTCACTTTAATATTTCCACCATAACGTCTTCTCTGAGATTGTACACTTGTCCGATTCCACCATATTTATTTACTACAGCCAGCCTACTGCAGGTCATTCACATGATTCTGTGGATTCAGCTGGGTTGCTTTGTTTGCATTGAGTGCATACCTGAAATGCATATACAGTATCTATATATTTTGGAACTAGTAGAGTAAACTCCTGCACCACTTAATTCAGGATGACATTTTTTATTTTATAGTTTGCAATAGTTTAAAACTCTCAACAGTTGAATCTGTGACAGTGACAAACACATTAAATAGTCTGTCTGTTCTTCCACAGTGAGCTCGGAGGTGGGCCGTGCAGTCTGGCTCCGCTTCTCACCGCCGCTGCCCTCCTCGGGCCCCCAGCCCAGCTTCATGGCCCACCTGTCGGGGGCCGTGGTCGGCATCAGCATGGGGCTGCTGATCCTGCGCAGCTATGAGGAGAGTCTGCAGAAGCAGTGCTCCTGGTGGGTCATTGTCTTCTCCTTCATCACCTTCCTCCTCTTTGCCATCTTTTGGAACATCTTCGCATATGAGCTTCTGGAGGTGCAGATACCACCTCCCCCCTGATGATCCCCCCACCTCCCCGCTTCGCCATGTTCTCCTTTTTTTACAACGTTTCATTTCCTCCAAAGTTAAACCCAAATGAGATCATTCAAAAAAAAAAAAAAAACTAACAAGAATTCTTTTTTACAGATACTTTGCAAATCAAAGAAATATGTCTCTTTTATTAAAGAGGGATTACAACAAGTATGGTGGTTCCTCAGATCCATTTCGAGGAGCGTTGTGTCTTTTTATACATGCTGAAACTCATCCGCATCAATCTTCCAGAGAAGATGTTTCATCACTTGCATCTTTCATTGATGTGACGACCTCAAATTACTTTGTAGAAGACGCTGACTTCATGACTCGTGCCTCTTGAACAAAATGATTTATAGCAGCTGAAGGTAAGCGTGTGGGAACTAACTGTATGTCAGAGTTTTGCTTTAAGGCACCAAGTCTGAATCGGTGCCACAGATCTAATCTGCAGAGCAGTCTGTTTATTTCTGAAGGCAGCAATAAAAATTAACTTAAAAAAAAAAAATCAACAACGACATTTGATAGTTTCTTTTACATCCACATCCCTGCTGGAACTCATATTGGGGGTGGGGTGTCATTTTGGCTTTTTGCTAAAATGCTGGCACGCCAAATTGAAAACACAACTAACTCACAAAAAGTGGTGCTCCAAGTGAAAACTGATTCATCTCCAGGGTGAAAACGCAGGGTTTATTTAACTTTATTTATTTAATGTGAATCATTGTTGTTCAAAGAAATAGTGTGGTTATTTTTGAAGTGTTGTTTTGTCAATATTTACCAATAATTTGTCCCTTATGACATGAGTCACGAAGCACAAAGTATAAAGAAAAGGGTGGAAGTCTTCCTGTAGGCTAGGCTAATGGCTAAACAATGGTCCTTTTAAATAATTTTTCAGGCTAATAAAACAACTCTTTCTCAAAAACCACATTACAATATTAAACCACTACAATTCTGCACTGTTTGTTTAGTTTTTTTTTTTTTTTTTTCATTTGAACTACTGTACTTTTATGATAGTACATGAATGTGCGCGAAGCATAGTATTTGTGTTGAGAAAACAACAACAGCCTAAGCAAATGGTCAGGGCTTAATTTGAGCCGAATCCTGCCGGAACAGGATTCGGGAACGCTCTTATTTTGACAGGGTGCGTTCCAGTAACTGTTTGCTTGGATCCAGTAACTCTCAATAATAAAGTTATGAACAAATGACTGCCTCGAATGGCTAAAACTTATATTGGATATTGAAACTGAAAATAATTACATAAACACTAATTTTAAACACAACAGTCACTTACGAGCATGCGAGCCACCTCTTCAAGGAGCATTTCCGCTTCTACCCTTAAAAAAAATCTCCGCCCGTAATAGAGTGATAGGGATGCCGAGCTAACCAGGCAGTCCTATGCCGGCAGGAGCCCACAGGCAGCCGCCATGAAGAAACGTAGGAGGTGCCTGGAGGTTTCATATGTGGAGTATAGGCCTGTCACGATAACAAATTTTGCTGGGTGATTAAATGTTTCAGAAAATATTGTGATAAACGATAATATTGATTGAAAATTGACAATAATCAGTAATTGTTGTCAAATTTAAGAAGAAATTTTTAATTTCTTTTGCATGTAGTACCTTTTGTCGACCACCGGACAACAGTATAAGACTGTTTGAACCAAAGGATAGATAGTGAGGGAGTGAGAAACGTTTCTCTTTAAGAAAAATGGGAGGGAGGCCCCTTGATGTGGCATGAGTCTCTCTTTGGTACTCAAAATGGCAGATGGTCGTGTGGATTGAGTTCTTTAGCATAGCATTTTTCACACAAAGTTTTTAATAAAAAACAAAACAGTAAACAAGTTCTCAGCTTCTTTTTGCAGAGAAAAACAACTTTTTACATGTGTTTTGACAAGACAGGATTTTTCCCTCCAAGATCAGCCTATTAGCTTAGCCCGGAGCTTAGCTTCTCAGTTTAGCTGCTTTTAACAATCCTAAAATGTGATTCTGGACAGTTTAAACAGATTTTATTGTTTATCGCGGCAGGCCGTGGAGTCAGACTATGAAATCAGCGAAGAAGAATTGGAGAGGAACCATCAAGTAAGGGGGAGGGGGGATGCTTGACAGAAGCAGTGTTTACAAATGTGGATAAATGTAGATGTTTAACCCATTAAAATACACCAAAATGCAGGAAATCAAATCTACTTTATTCAAAATATTCTAGGAGAGGACTCCGCCAAACCCCCCACCCCAGCACCAACAACCCTTCTCGCATCCCCCCATGCCTGCTATTTGTCTTCCAGCATAGATCAGTTTACAAATTAAGCTCTGTTTGAATTATCACAGTGAAGTGTAGAGATTAATATTAGCTGGTATTATATCACACCTGTCGTGTCTTTCTGAGAAATAAGCCTGAAAAAAAAAATTTTTTTTAAAAAGGGCCCTCGTCATTAGCCTAGCCTAGACGACGACCTTTGACCCTTTCTCTTCTCTGCTCTTTGACTGATGTCACGGTTGATAAGACACAAACTATTGATGACTGTTCAACAGATCATCACTTTATTCATGATCAGACTATCTTTTTATCGTCAAGACTAGAGACATCAAATCTCATGTCAATCATCTAGAGCTCATGAGTACCTCTGCGTCATTTTGTTGTCATGACACCGACACTGTGGACACAAAAACAGCTCACACACACAAAGACAAAAAAAAACAAGATGATGAAAAATAAAAGTGACTTTGAGACAGAAGAGGATACTAGATGGATAACGAAGGCCTCCTGTTGCTGCGCAGACATCGACTGGATGCGCTCCATGTAAAATATGTCATGTCATCCTCTGGTTTTCAGCGGGACAAGGACAAACACACTTCTTTTTGTCTTTGAGCGCGACCGCTGCCTGATTCCGTCGGTCAACACGGACTAACACTCCTCCGCTTGTCCTCGCTCTAACCGAACTGGAGAAAGGTGTAAATGAGTCCCCACCTGACCTCTGACCTGCTGGCCCCAGGAGGCGCTGGGCGTCTGCGCGTCAAGTCAATACCTCAGTTTCTCATTCTAAGGGACTGTATACATTTGTAAAGGAATGTAACTATAAAGAAAAAAAAAGCGGATTATTCTGTTGTCTCTTTTTCTTTTGACAGTGGGTGTTGTATATCGTACGGTCATAACCGAGGCTATATTTATTATTCTTTTTTATTTGGGAAAACGAGTCAAAATTTCAAATGGTGCAGAAAAAATAGTACGATTGTCCTGATAAATCCTCGTATGGCTTTGATGCTCTTAATAAATCGAAGAAGTTAAACACCCAGTTTGTTAGGCAACCACCAACAAAACGTCGGTGCTCTACATAATAAGCCATAAAAAGGACTGAAGAGATGAAACGTGTTTGTTGGTTTAAAATCTGCTGACTTGTAGCATCAGCTGAAATGATTATTTTGTATAAACGTGTGCGTGTATGAAGTGAAACAAGTTCAAATATGCCTGTGAAAACCCCCTGGACTGTTTGAGACGTTCTCATGTAGCCAAACCCTTTTTTTTTTTTATTTATTTCTTGTTTGACAACTTGTAGCATAACCTTGCAAGTGTCCACACCTCTGAAGTGTTCCTCCCTCGGTTCTCCTGCTTGACAGCAAATTATGGACGCAAGGGTTTCTGTTATATATCATCCCTGGAGCCATTTGAGCTTTGGGGAAACTGACGAGCATAGCAATTACATTTACTCAATGCTGTGCATCATTTTTCAGTCTTTCAATCAATATTTCATTTAAATGCCCAACGCTGCCTAAGGGATTTTTTTTTTTCTGTCCAGTTTTGATGGTCGGCAGCACTCAGCATTTTGCTTCCACATGAAGCTCAGTAGTGACGAAGACTTCATGTTAAATGAAGACAATGTGTATAATAAGCCATTTTCAGACCCATTTAAAGGAGAAAAAAATCTGCCGACGCGTGGTAGTCATCTGTACTTGTTGAAAACTCGTACAAATCAGGAAATATTACATCAGTGCTTTGGGTTGTAAAGATCAGATGATGAATAATGCATACTTAGTCTGTTAGCCTATAATGAAGATAAAAGAGGATGCCTGAGAGGTCAATGTGCCTCTTTAACTTGAGATTTATAGAAACTCACAGGAGATTAGGGAGAAAAAAGGGCTAGTAGATGGAGATGTTTTTGTAGATCATATTAACTGTGTATTTAAGCCCTCCTGAGCACATTCAAGACTCAAATCAAAGGCCCTTGGGTTGTGTTTAACCTGGAAATGGGTGCTGAAAAGACATACAGAAGGATAAACGAGCAACCAGGTGGAGAAGTTGTTTTTGGGCACGGCGTTTTACCTTTCCACACGGCAAATCCTGTGGTCCTGGGCAGAACATAAATCAAATGTGAGGCGGCTCTTCTGCCGCAGCTTTTAGGAGATCCCTGGTCCATCCTCTGACTCACTGCTTTTTGTTCTTGTGGGTGACAGAGAGGAAGACACCTAAACCACAACCTGAATTAAAGTTCAGGATGGCAGTTTATTTCCATGACATGTTCCCACAGCTCCAGTATCAGGATGGTGACACCAGAGCCTAAAAATTCATTGTAGCTGGATGTTTGAGTCCTTGAGGCTCAGTGAGACTAGCCTGTATAAATAAAGGCTGAATTGAATTGCTTCAACAAGTTACAGTGCCTTGAAAAGGTAAAAAAATTATTCATTACCCCTTGAATATTTCCATATTGTCCCGTTACAACCACAAAAAGTTATCATGAGCTACTTGCTTTGGAGACTAATGAGTTAAGGTGGACGGCCATGTCTTGGTATGTTTGCAGTTGTTTCTGTACTCTTTCTGTTTCCAAATGGTGGACTGAGAGCTCCATGAGATGTTCAAAGCTTATGTTTTATAGCCTAACCCTGAACTTCTTAACGTCATCCCTCACCTGTCTGATGCGTTCCTTAGTCTTCATGATGCTGTTTGTTTACTAATGTCTTGTACCAAACCTCTGAGGCCTCCACAGATCAGCTGGATTTATAATGAAATTAAATTACACCCATTTGGACCTGTTTTACTAATTAGGAGACTTCTGAAGGGGTGCTCTGGATTTTGGTAGAGGAGTGAATAGAAATACATGTCACACATTTAAAAAATGTACAGTATTTGTTAAAAAAAAAAAAATCTAAACCAGGGCATCAACTGGTGGGCCATGGGCCGGAAATGGCTCGCGGGTGACTTCAATCCGGCCCACTTGATTCATTTTTTTTATTTTTATCTGGGTTTGGGTTTTGGGTTCTGTTTATTGCATTTATGAATTTATGATTCGACGCAATAAAATAAACCAATTTAAAAGGTAACACATCATTGTAAAACTTGGTTTATTTACATAAAGACTTTAATCGCTGGATGTCCGGCCCCCCGAGCTGTTGGCTTTCAGAAACTGTGGCCCCCTGAGCAGTTTTCCTCTTCAGAATTATGTAATACTTTGTGTTGGTCTATAGCAGGGCTATTCAACTGGTGTCTCGGGGGCCAAATCAGGCCCACAGATGTGCTCAGTTCGGCCCACCAGTAGGTTTGTTTTAAAATAAAACTAGATTTTAAATCATAAGACAAACTTACTTAATGACAATAACTGCTGGATGTCTGGCCCCTGAGCTCTTGGCTTTCAGTAGCTGTGGCCCTCTGAGAAGTTTAGTTGAATATCCCTAGTTTATAGCATGAAATCTTAGAAAAACACTTTGAATTTGGTGGTTTTAAAGTAACAAAATATGGAAAGGGTTACGAGATGTGAATTTCAAGTGCATCATTTGACCGGTTTATTATCTGAGCAGATCTGTCCAGCTGCTTTATTTTGAGCCCTTGCTAATGTGAATCTTCCCCAAACATGTGCAACATGTGTAATTAACTGACATGTGTGGACATTTTATCTCTTTATGCCGATTCATTTTGTCATTACATCAAACGCCTTGATTTATCAAAAGCCCAAGACTAAGCGGAGGCAAAATAAGCCACTTCCTTGTTTGCTGTGTGATATATTTTCTACGATCGTGTACAGAATCTGTGAGACAGAGGCCATAATGCCAACATCTGTAGCTGCTCTGAGCTGCTGTGTGCCAACAAGTCCCGCCAGGTTGCCTTTTCTCTGTGGTTAGCGCTCAGACGTCTCATCACAGGACTGTGCAGGTAAAGCAGGCCACTGTAGCTCCTCTAAAACTCATCTATAACCCGATTTCGAGGTTCTTAACTGGCACCAGAAGTGCTGAAACTCAGCTTCATTTCCCACATTTGTTTGGATGGAGACGTCAAAATGTTCAGGATGAAGGTTAAAATACGAAGGCTTTTGGGCGAGGAGTGAAGCAAGGGCACAGATGCAGAAGGAGTTTTATTTTCTGCTCCGTAACATCGTTGACATCTCATTTTTCCAGTTTCGGGCTTTGCTACAGATTATTCCCCAAAAACTGAGCGTCTTTCAGTCATGTAGAAACATGGCAGGTGGCTTCTTGAAAGGAGTCATTTCCCTCTAAGAGATTGAAAAAGACGCAAGTCGTCTCTTTGCTGCTGTGGTAGTTTTTCACGAGCTGCTTTCTTGTATCAATAAAATGGTGCCAAGCTAATGAGCTTCAATCTCTTAGAGCAAAGAGGTTGAGCCAAAAGCGTTTACAAAGAGAAAGAGCAAAAGAAGCTATTTTATCCTCTCTGGGTCAGACTAACAGTAAACTAAATTTACACATTAATTTATATCAAAGTTCTCATGAATTACTTCACAAACTATTGTACTTTTTAAATGTTCTGACTGAAACCATTTTATATTGTACATATATGAATATATTTTGTTTTATTTTGTACTGTTCATTGTACTTTGCTTTAATTTGAAAACAATATAAATAAATGATACTGTGGCTTCTGTTTTGTGTTGCACACTTTGTTGAGCGCATTTGTGTGAATATCCCCTGCTGCTAAACAGCAAATGTGTGTGTGTGCATGTTAGCAAAATACTTCATGAACCACTAAACAAGTTTTATTGAAACTTGCAAACAATAATCAGTGGCTTGCATCTACAGATGTTCTCTTTGGAGCGGTTGCCATAAAAAAAAGACGATCTTAGCCCATTTTACAAACATTCAGCCAAAATTTGAGTCATTCCCAACATTTTGAGCGTGACATCATGAGATTGTTCATTACATCATTTTAAAATTTTGATCAAAACAGTTCAGACTCCACTTTGTGGCACAAAACTTGTAGATCATCAATAAAAAGGATTAGTTTTTCTGAATGATATACAAACTTTATTGTTTCTGTAAAAAAAAGTTGAAACTTAAGAGTTTTTTATGTAAAAACGATGGGTTTATGCAGTTCTGAGCTTCTTTGCTGGTCTCTGTTCAGTGTCAGGGTCTGAAGTCTCTTTTGCGCTGCCTTTCACCTCCACATCCTGTAGAAGCTGGAGCTGCTGCTGCGAGGCTGTGGTCATCGCCCACAAACACAACTCCAACCTATGGGGTGTCCAGTCCCGCTGCGGGTCCACTGAGGAAAACAAGCAGAAGTTCATATTGTTCAGAAAAATCAAACGTTTCCTCATCAAAAGTCTCTGTCGTCATGTGCAGAATCTTGAGTTTAAAGACTAAATCCATTGTGCAGCCTTGCGCTATCACCTGACCTTTGTTAAGTTTAGCAGATCGTGCAGCCATCTTGTTCAGGTATAAGGCGTAGTGTTTGGCTGTGTACTGGATGGGCGTCAACCCCGGTACGCTTTCCACGGCCTCATCAGACATGAACGCAATCAGTCGTGGCGCTCCAGCTGCCAACACAGCTGGAATAGAAAGGACAGTCAGACGAAAAGCTGTTTGCAGCCATGAAGCGAATACAACGACTTGAAGAGAACAACCCCTCGGTCTCTTTTTGTGAGCAAGATTCAGTGAACTTATTGAAAATCAATCGCTCCATCCATTAAGGGAATCCAGACACTGGTGAATTATTGAGTTCGTATCTGTTTGCTAACAGCAGGTTTGCCCTGGATATATTTATAAACCAAAAATGATGCGAGCCAACCTGAGGCAGTGGCAGGACCGACTCCTTTTAGGGAGCTGAGCTCTGCGATCGCTGCCTGAGCGTCAGGCAGGAGGCCGAACGCCCTTCTGGAGCATTTCTTCACCACGTCTTCACTGTTGGAAGCCACCAGTTGCTGCAGCCTCGGCCTAAACTTCCCTCTCTTCACACAGACAGACACAGGCGACAGCACAGAAACTTTTGTTTTGGAACACGTGCAGAAAGAAGGAGAAGCCGCTGAAGAACTTTAAAGTTTGTGTTTGTGATGAGCCCTTACCGTGAGTTTCCACTCCATCAGTTTCACCAGTTCTGACCGAGTGATGTGCTCGTCGGGTCGACTTTGAATCAGTGAGGGCAGCTCCTCCTGGTACCTGATCATACACAGAGTTTAAGGTTATTTGATCATGCATATAAAGATAAAATATCAAATAAATCCAATGATTGCAAAACAAATACACATTTGAAAACTATGTGTAGACGCCTAAACCTGACAAGTAGCTGTAATCCTATGTTCCCACTCAGTTGCATAAAGATGGCTTAAACTGGTCAAAAACAAGACAACGCCGCTGCAGATAAAAGTCATTTGCACGTCTAATACAAAATTGACAAAGGTGTCTTTTAGGTGTTTTCAACAATTATTTTAAACATCGTAAAGCTCTGAAAAAGGCAAGTAAAACTATTGTGAAATACTGTTTCTTCAAGGGTAAATTTAATAAATAAATAAGTAAATTACCACTTTTCAAGCTCCAAAAGCTTCCCAGATTTCTTGCCTTTGGCCTTGACCTCCACCACATCCCAGTACTTTTCATACACACTCCTCCAGGTGGCTGGTTCCTCACAGGCAAATAGAGCACTCATGGCACGCAGGTCACAGCGGTCAACTACAATAAAAATAATAAATAAATAAATAAACAAGTTTATGCAATAAAATAAGCATTAAGCATGCACGGTGCAGTGCGTTGTGGAAACAATGGAAACCAGTTCTGGTCTGAGAGGCATTCCCCCTCTTTTTACAGTCCTGATGTAAGCTCAGTGATTCAGATAAATAATCACAAAAAGAGTTAAAACAGGTCGTCTGCACACGTCATGTCATTTGACAATAGAGGAAGAGACTAAAGAAGAAAAAAAAATTACAAAAGTGGTAACCATCAACATATATTATAACCAGACATGATGCAACTTGAAAGTTCAACGTTCATTATTGTCACTCGCATCACATGGTACATGAGGTGGAACGAAATTGTGTACTCAAGGTCCCACTTACACTCAAAAAATAGCAAAAATGTAAAGTATAAAAAGAAACTGTATACGGATCTAAGATATTCGCTAAATGAACTGTACACGAAAAAAATTAAAGCCATAAGTTAAAGTTAAAGCCAAAAAAAAAAATACAAAATAAAGAAGCACCTCCCGGTAAGGCTGATTGCACTTTAGGTTTAAGTCCATGAACATAAATGAGACATTTGCCTTTTTAGAAAATAATATTAAACCTCATTTTCAAAGAAAAAGTTTCTTTATCAGTCGCACCACATATGGGACATGTGGTGGAAATAAACTGTGTACACAGGGTCCCAGTTACATGCAACAAAAGTATAAATTGTAAAGAAAAACAGTAGTAAGATCTAAGATATGAACTAAGAAATGCACTAAACTAAACTTTACTGTATACTATTATTATAAAATTATAATTACTATTACTATAATTTTATTCCAGGAGTTGACTTCTGTTGATTTTCGTGGTTCTTAACTTGCTGCTGTATGTTCAAACATAATTTTTTTTCTAATATGTTTAATGTTTAAAATTGACACTAATAAAACCACCATGATTATGTGCTGGTATGACGAGACTTGCAGTCCCAAATGCAAAGTCTGACTGCAAAAATACTGCAGTGTCCATAAACCAGAGATGATTGTGAATACACACAGGCAGTGGTATGACATGTAAGGAGATAGGAGAGCAAAAATGAAAAAAAAAAAAATAAATAAATAAATATGATTTCAAATATTTTTTATTTCAAACAATTTTATTTTAATCCTGAATAGCTTCATACATAAATGTGTGGGATCACATTTTTTTATTCACTGTTAATTAGATTTAAAAATAACAACAAATAGTTCAAGGTGAACATCGTAAAGCCAAAACTACCATGTAGGGATGTAGGGATAAAATCTCGCGAGATTTCACAGTCTTAGATACGAAATCTCGCGAGATTGTTGTAAAATAGTATACTTCCGGTGCTGTAATTAGTTAGCAACATCTTCAGAACATTAGGTTCGTTGAAATAATGTAATTTTCTAAGAATAATATTCACTTTAACGTAAACCGCTAGAGTTTCGACACGTTTCCGTATTTAGTTACTGTTTAATATAGTAAACTTTTTTTTTCGTCTCGTGAGTTTGGTCTACACAAAGTTTCTCCGGCTAGGGGTTAGCTAGCTAGTGTTAACGTCACACATAGCAGTCGTGTTTACAGTGGGAGTCCATCGACTAGCGACTCACCGGCTGCGAGGAGCTGGCTGTTGTTTCTCAACAACTTCTGCAGTGAAATGAGTCTCCGGCGGGGCGGTGAATTCAAAGTTCTGCGTTAGGACGAGCAGGGTTAAAAATGTTTAGACGACCTGGATCCTGCACGTGTTCCCCCATGGGTGAGTAGTTTCTTCACGTGAGCACCAAGTGGCCAATAATCGATCATGTGATATAAACATCAAACACGATCCTTTTAATGAATTTAAAACTTGCTGATTGGTTTAATACCAAGTCAAAACCAATAAAATAACCCCCCGTTTTGTTTGTCACCACTAACTCAGCTTGTCTAAATGTATACTGTACATGTAGTTGTATACTAATAATAACTGATTACATTATTTTTTTAAAGGCAATCAAACATTCATGTTTTTGTACTAATGATTTGATAGATAATTTTGATTGAATTCCTTTTATTTATAAATTAAATAAATGATGCTACTTTTACATAAAGTTTAGACAGCAGAACTTCAGCACTAGAGTGAAAGAATACATTGCATTATAAATTATACCAGACAGATGCATGCAGTTTGGGCTGGACCTGTTTTTGTTCAAGTAATTTGATTTGACCAATGTTCAGAAGCCTTTTATTTGTACTGTTGGCATTTTAAAGTTGTTTATAAAGGAACCAGTACACTATAACCTAAAAATAATTTCACATATCTACAGATAAACAGGGTAGGTGGTTTAACTCATGATGTTGTCATAGCCAGAAATACTGCAAGTTCCGATTCAGCAATCTATTGATAAATATAAATAAATAAAAAACACATTAGTTCATAAGCATTTATCTCCAGCCACGTTTCATGATCACTTCAATCAACTTCTTTCAAGGTAGCTGTTCTGTGACTACATGTCAGCATAATTTGACTCAGTCCTGCCTGCTCTGCATTGTTTTGACTGATTTTATGGTTTTAACCTTGTAAAGAATAGTTTGTTATAATTTTATATACTTGTACATTGAAGCAGCTGAAGTTGTAGCAGCTCTAGTTTTGCATGTTGTTACGTGGTTGTTTCACTCACAGGGTAGCCCTCATGGTAGCAGGTGAAGAGGACTCTGTGCAGCTAAAGAGATTGATGAGGCCATCATCAGTTCTTCACCAAGTGAGCACTACAGTTGTTATATTTACTAAAACGTAAAGCTCATATAATAAAGTTTACATTTTTTATGTACTGTTGTTGGCCCTTCCCAACCTAAAGACAAAGTTTTGTCTATTTTGTTTCCTTTCTGGTGCAATATTTTGTTTTTTACACCTTATGGAATAGTGCTGTTTATAAAAACATGGAGTTTTATTTTGCACTCAGTATATTGCATGTCATTCCTTTTGCTTTCATTTTGAATACTTTAATCTTTATTAGGAACATGGAGAAAATGT
This sequence comes from Hypsolebias martinsi, assembly GCA_031762355.1. NCBI lineage: Eukaryota > Metazoa > Chordata > Actinopteri > Cyprinodontiformes > Rivulidae > Hypsolebias > Hypsolebias martinsi. The sequence continues at coordinate 13,614,844 of JARVGQ010000610.1, read as the reverse complement.
CACGGGTTACCACGGCCCTCGGCAGCAGTGCCATCAGTGGCCGAACCATGTTCTGCCACCTGGACGCTCCAGCCAACGCCATCAGCGTGTGTCGAGATGCCACGCAGGTGGTCGTTGCTGGACGCAACATCTTCAAGATCTACGCACTTGAGGAGGAGCAGTTCGTGGAGAAGTTAAATCTACGCGTTGGCCGCAAACCGTCCCTGAACTTTAGCTGCGCTGATGTCATGTGGCACCAGATGGAGGAGAACCTGCTGGCCACGGCTGCCACGAACGGAGCGGTAGTGACGTGGAATCTGGGAAAGCCTTCACGCAACAAGCAGGACCAGCTGTTCACCGAGCACAAACGCACCGTCAATAAAGTGTGCTTCCACCCAACAGAGGTTAACATGCTGCTGAGTGGCTCACAGGACGGCTTCATGAAGTGCTTCGACCTGCGCAAGAAGGAGTCTGTCAGTACTTTCTCAGGTACTTTGATGTATTGTTTGAAATTAAATGTGACTTCAGATGTTTTTCTTGCAAAGTTACGGTAGTTTAACAGTTTATTATTGTTTAGTATGTTAGCCTGATGGCTTTGTTTTACACCTAGGTCAGTCAGAGAGTGTGAGGGACGTTCAGTTCAGCAACAAGGATTATTTCACGTTTGCTGCATCTTTTGAAAATGGTAACGTCCAGCTGTGGGACATTAGACGACCAGATCGGTTTGAGAGAATGTTCACTGCCCACACTGGTCCTGTGTTCTGCTGCGACTGGCATCCCGATGACAGGTAAAAAAAAAAAATCTGTGTTTTCGCTTCATGTTGTAATGGTTTATTCTCTTTGTCGCTTTCAATTTAACAAACTTAAGTTCAGTTCTGGTTTATTATAGTTGCCACTCACCTTCCTTGTGTGTGTTTCAGAGGTTGGCTGGCCACTGGAGGTAGAGACAAGATGGTGAAGGTTTGGGACATGACCACAAACCGAGCCAAGGAGATCTACTGTGTCCAGACGATCGCATCAGTGGCTCGGGTCAAATGGCGTCCGGAGAAGAAGTTTAACTTGGCCACCTGCTCGATGATGGTGGACCACAACATCTACGTGTGGGACATTCGTCGACCTTTTATCCCCTTTGCCACATTTGAGGAACACAAAGATGTGACCACTGGTATTGTGTGGCGCCACCAGCATGACCCTCAGTTTCTGCTCTCAGGCTCTAAAGATAGCACTCTCTACCAGCACATGTTTGAAGATGCCACACGTCCTGTGGATATGGCCAATCCTGAGGGTTTGTGCTTTGGACTGATGGGCGACTTGGCCTTTGCAGTGAACGACAGTCTGATCAGTAGTGATGCCAACAGGAAGCCCTATCCTGGAGGCGACCGTCGCTACCCCTTTTTCTCCTTTAAAAGGCCCAACCTGACAGAACAGTTTGCCCACGTGTCCAGTGCTCTTAGTGTCTTTGAGACAGACTTGGACAGTCACCGCATGGACTGGTTTGTCAAGACGGCACAACTCTACCTCCTTAGTGGAAAGCCATTTGCTGAACTGTGTGATCACAATGCCAAAGTGGCCCAGGAGCTCAAAAGACCTCAGGTAAAACAAATCAATGTGTTTTCTGAAATATGTTGTTTGTTTTTTTTTAATCTTTATTGCTTCTTCTATTCGATTTTCAGCCAAATGATCTCTACCTTCTCAATAACAGGTGGCGATTTCACCACCTACTCTGACTGACGTCTTTGAATCAGTTGTCGCGCTAGCGTGTGATAGTCACATGACCAATTTTGGTCGGTGTAGCGAGAAAGACACAGCCTCTCATCAACTCCATTTTAATTGTTAAAAGTACATACTGTAACCTACACAACAGTTTTAAATCATGTTGACAGATCAAGTAAAACCAAAGTTATAAATAATCCATGCCAAATCTTTCTTTGAACATCATCATCTTACTTGAAGCACGGCAGAGCAAGAAGCTGCGGCGAAGACGGGCAGTCTCAGGGCCAAAACACCCCCATCACCCTCCGCTTTCACCTCCCACCCCCACCGAACAGATAATCAATCTCCCCCCTCCTTTCTGATGGAGGCTCGAAGTTATTTGTCAAGCGTCATAAAATGTACAGGAAGGAGAAGGTAAAGACGTGGTCATCTGAATGGAGTTCATGGTGGTAAAGTCACAGCGAGAACGGGAGTGAGTCATGAGGTTTGAGAAATTTGTGATATTTAGTTTGTTTGGGATTTATAGTTGGGGTGTGGTTTACTTTGTTTAGTTTAATAATTTTTATTGTGTTTGAGTCAAAACAATGAGACGATTTTTGAACGTGAGGCGGAGCTGCAGACCCAGAGGAGGACGGAACCGCCAAGTCAGAACCTCTCAGACAGAGGAGAGGATCATGAAGGAGAAAAACAGTCTGAGTCAGAAAGTGAGGACTTTGTTAAGGCTGATCATGATTTGTTTTAGAAGAGGAAGACAGCACTGAGCCCCAGTCTCTGCACAGAGGAGATGGTCCAGAACCCCTCTGAAGACTGGGTCAACAGAACCAAACATCTGTTCTGAGCTCTGGAGATCAGAGGAGCATGTGGATGTTGACCTAGAAGGCATACTAATAGAGGAAAATACACTTTTTTTATTACTGTAAAGTTAATATTTTGTCAGTTTGCATTCACCAACATTTTCACCGTATAGAACATCTATGTGTTGATGTTGGAAAATGACTCCAGCCTCCTGTTCATAAAGTTGTTGAGAAGGCTGTGATCTGGTCATAATTTCAATCTTTCAGCTATTTGGTCTCAAAATGTATGTAAAGATCTAGAAATGTGTGTCACATTTGTTTCAGGTGTTTAAAAAAGTACTTCTGGAGACCCAACAGTCCATAACCTATTTGATATAATAATACAATGCAACTTTATTTATAAAGCACTTTAAAACAATACCGTTGGCCAAAGTGCTGTACACTAACACAAGCATAAAAACTATAAACTCAACAAATACCATAAAAGTAATACCAAACCAACAAAACGGCAATCATATAATCACAATTATAAATATAATATTTTATTCCTGTGATTGCAGCCCATGTAGTTTCTCCAACAAATCTTTGATCATTATTTTTGAACAAACCATTTGCTTTAAACCTTACAGTAATGTTACACTCTGTGGTGACCAGCTGTCATTAAGAGGGGAACTGCAAGCCCACATTGTCGGCTCATTTTAGTGAATGACTCAGCTGCTGATATTAATGTATTGAATATATTCAGAACTATTAACAGACTTAATCTCCTGGGACCTGGCATCCACATATGTAATAGTTAAATGGACACAGAAAAACCTTTTGGCTTGATTTTGTTTTTCTTTTTTTTACCATTTTCTTTGGGAAAAGTAATGTAACTCATGTCTGTGCGTTTTGTTTAACACATCTATTTAATTCAAAGGTTTCCACTACATGGACCATGCTGAGAATTATGTTCTCAGACCCGGCAAACCCAGCTGCACCAGCTCCCAATCTCAACCTCAGTAAACTCGGCTCCTTGCCCTTAATGAACAGGTAAACAATTGCGCCATCACACAATAATTATTTTCATTGTTAGTCGAACTTGAACGATTAAGTGTTGTGCTTTCAGTTTCAGCATGAAGGAAATAAGTTCAGGGATGGGCACAGAGAGCAGACTGGAGCGCAGTAAAGGTGAAAGCAGGCAGGATAACATCCACCTGGAGCTTGGAAACTCACTCATAAGCAATAATAATGAAGGTGGGTGTGGCTGATTCATTCTTAAAGACCAATCTGAAGGATTTGTCTTGATTTCTTAAAGATATGTTTAATTTTAGAAAATGAGGAGACAGAGGGCAGTGATGGGCCTGTGGAGAATATGTTTGCTGATGTGGAGCTGGATGATGATGACCTCTATTCCATGGAGCAGGACAACCAAGCGGGTCAGTCACACCCTCATCATCAAGAGAACTACAGTATTTTTCGCCCTATAATTCACATTTTTTTGCATAATTTGCATGCCCTGCGACGTATAGGCCCAAGTGACATATTTATGGATTGTTTTCCCATATCTATAAACCAAGGGGCAGCACGGTGACGCAACTGGTAGAGCAGCTACCTCTCAGCGAGCATGTCCCTGGTTCAAATCCTGGTCCGAGGCCTTTCTGGGTGGAGTTTGCATGCTCTCTCTGTGCATGCATGTGTTTTCTCCAGGTACTCCAGTTTCCTCCCACAGACCAAAAACACGCATGCACGGAGAGAACATGCAAACTCCACCCAGAAAGGCCCCCGGACTGGGATTTGAACCAGCAACCTTCTCACTGTGAGGCAGCAGCTCTACTAGTTGCGCCACCGTGCTGCCGGACCGGTGACCCCCGTGACCCAAAATGGAGGAAGCGGATAAAAGATAATGGATGGATTTATAAACCAATTTTGGCTGAAATATGACTGTTTTCATTCATTCTGACTAAAAAAATTGAACATTACCATTTTTCAGCCACTAGATTGCACCAAAATAGTAAGGCATGCTGTTGTAACATGTAATAGGTAAAAGTGGCTATAATGACAAATTCAAAAAAGTTTGAGACAAAAACAACTTTACTTTATTATACTTTGTTTTTGTCTTGAACTTCTTTGAATTTACTAAGTCCTGGATGACTGAGAATCTTCGCCATCTATTAATGATACAATCGGCTTGCCATATCCTGCCACCTTCATTCTGCTTGCTGTTAGAGCAACCATCATCAGCTTCATGTCGCTGCACCGCCCCGGTGAAATGCAGCTGATTTGACCATTAAAGTGCAGTTATTAAGTAAAAGTTAGACTGAGACACACCGTTGCTATAATGTTGAGCAAAAAAATAAAATGTTTTTAAATGTTAATCTTGTTTAATTCTTGTTAAAGTCCTCCCGTGGCCGCTCCCGTGGCCGCCTTTTGGCAGCCAATCGATTTTTGGCACAACACCGGCCCACGTTTCCAGGTTCGGCCCACATTTCCAGGTTTTCAGCAGTGACGCGTAACAAACACGACGCATCAGCGTTGACACATAATAGATGTGACGTATGCAGCGAAGCAACATACAGGCATTCCTCGAGTTACGACCCCACCCCCCCGACTTATGGCATTTCGGACTTACGAATGGCACCCGGTGATGTCATCACGCCTACATTGAGCAGTATTTTTCAGTATTTTCTGTTTTTTTTTTTTTGTGTGTTTTTTTTGCTAGCTAACTGCTTGAAAATACATTTTAAATGTACAGAATGTACGCTGGTGTTGTGTTACGTTGAAAAAAACGTGTTTAAAACGCCGTTTACGTGCACGGTTCGACTTACGGTCAAAAATCCGGACTTACGAATGCAACGTGCAATGGGTCCTGACTTATGGCAAAATCGGGTTACGAACGGTCTGTAAGTACGGTCTGGGGAAAAATATGCAGTCGGTAAGTAGATTATTTTTTATGTATATGAATATTTTGCTTTAAAACAACCAAGAAGTCACACAAGGAGGAAGTAGGGGGATGTAATTGAAATGCACTGGAAATGGTTTTGACATTCCATTGCAGCCAGCTAAATGTAACCAAATGGATTTGTGAAGCACCTAAAGACCTAAAGTCTTTAAAAAATTTTAAAATGTACATTTTCTGCTGCGTTTGTATGTCCTGTCTTCATAAAAACATCATTATATTAAGAAAAATGTATATTTTTTATAGTTTTCTGAAGTAGATTTGAAACACGTTTTGAACATCTGTAGGTCCAGATGTACCCAGGAATCCCACAGACATGATTCTTTTGTGTCAAAATAAAAGCACACAACCGTAGCTCGGTAACCTGTTTCCTCTAACGGAACTACAACATGCAGACAGGTGGCATGTGAAAATGTCGTTACAGCCCCCCCACATAAAAATAGGAGAAGAGGAGGCAAGCCAAAAGGCCATTAAAATCTGTGATCATTTATTTCCACTCCTTCGTCTAATCCATCTCTCTGGAGAATGGTTCTGTCCTTATCCACCCAAGGCTACCAATCTATTCTCCTGTCTGTATCCATGCATCAAAATGAACCTGTAAAACAGTCAGACATGTCCTCCTTCTTTTTTGTTTTTTACTTCTTTCTTGTCTTCAGTCACTGTCCTCAGTAGGTTAAACCTACTTTGCAATCTTAGGTCTTTTTCATCAGTTGTCTGGTCTCTGATTGTCCCTCTTTCTTTCTCTTCTTGCCTTTTCTCTCACAGCACTTGTTCTTTCTTTTTCCCCATCTCCCTCTTACCATTTAATTGTGTTAAAAATGTCTACATGAATTCAATTCAAATCATATTCTGGGAGGAGGGAGCAACATCAAGACTTTGTCAATGGCAATTTAATCCACGGTAAGCGAGGTGTATGCAATTCTGTGCATGTTCCAGGAAGCTGTCTGATTGCATTTGGATCTGTGCAAATCTGGCACCTACTCAGATATAAAGAGTGAAAACGTACACAGACCGGGCTACCTGACTCATTTTTCACAATGTATTTTGATGTTGTATTTATATATATTTATTCATAGTTTTCTAGAAAGTGTTGTGTGTTCAAGGTTTGATAAATTTGTTTTGCTAAAAGAAATCGGTAGGCGAAAGGTGTGAGGAGTTGAGCTGCTTTCCCTTCTACCTTTAGCCTTGATTTCTGTTTGGGGGGGTGGGGAATGAGAGTAAGAGGTCTGAAGTGTGCAGCTCATCATTCAGTACTTCACCAGTCACGAAACGCTGGAGAATAAAAGTGGAGCCTCAAACCAAGGTCCAATCCCCCATCAGGCTCACATCGCCAAGGTTAGCCACACCATTGCGCCGTCAGGAAATAAAAAACTATTGTCTGGCTCTGTGCCCGACACAAACGTCGTTTTGCTAATGGCTGCCACAAAGTCCCGATAAACATTGAATGAATATTTATATATAGACCATTAATAACCTATGTATAAACCGCTAGTGTCACCAAACGGCTGAAGCAGATGATGGGGAATGATGGTCAGAGCGTTAATATTGGCTGAGGCAATCCCAAAGGTAGATAAATGAGCTTTAGCAGCTTCGACTCGCGTTCGCATGGGGAATCAGTTGCCAAGAATTCCAGACGGAGTGAGCCGTGATCTGTGCCCGTCCAAACTCCAGTGATGTAATTGGCGAAATTGTGTGATGAATTGCAGCCATTTAGCTTTTCTTTATGCTATCTGCAAGCTTCAGCAGTTTTCCTGATGAATCTATATCCAGCTGTGGGTTTCTAAGGGTAGAGTTGGGAGAGGACCAGAGTGGTGTTAAATATGTACAATTGGGCAAGTAATTACATTAATAAGGGCTAAATGAGCAACAGGCCAGGAACTGATACTCAAAGATCCTTCATTCTTTGAAAGACTGGACCACAACGTATGCTTTTCCACCTGTCTGCGAGTCTGTTTTTCATTATAACCCACAGACGAAGGTAAAATTTTCCTATGTGGGTGTTTGCAAAATAGCTCATGAACCATATCTGTTCAAAGTTTAAACAAAGCTGCTGTAAAATTCCTAACTCTTGTCTCTGTTCACCAGGTTTTTTAAATAAAGATGCTTAGAAGGAGGAATAATGAGGCAAGACTTGTGAAGCATCACACTGAAAAAAGAAAAAGAGATAAGAAAAGTCTCTTTAGGATAAGTTAACTCCATCATTGGCTGCACTGGTTTTATGTCAGATCTTCTTTAGTTTAGTGTTTTTACAGCACAACATAGATTTGTTCAACACCTGAGGCTTTCATTGACCAATTTGTATAGGACATCAATACTGAATGCACACTTATTCAGCAAGGGAAGAGGCCAGTATGGACCCTAAGGCACAGCAATGGTTTAGACTGAATGCTAAAGCTAACAAGAAGCGATATTGTCAAAGCTAGTACAGGAAAGGTGCATCTGAAAAAATAGAATAAACTCATTCACTTGTTTTTGTCAATCATTTCAGAAAGTGAAACTCATATTACATAGATTCATTATACAGAGTGAAATGTTTCAAGCCTTTATTTCTTGTTATTTTGATGATCATGGCTTACAAATAGTGAAAAAACAAAATTCACTGTCTCAGAAAATTAGAATACCTGTATTGTGAAGAGATTTAATATTGTAAACCTGTGATGTCACACCCTGATCAGCTGATTAACTCCTAGAGCTACGAATGTCTCATTCCTCAAGTCAAGCCACTCCTGAATCAGAGACATGAGAAGTGTCTCACCTGGGCTGAGGAGAAAAAGAACTGGTCAGTCGTGGGGAAGAAAGAACTGAGTCAAAAGGTAAAGCCCTTGATTTACTGGTCTGTCTACATTCCAACCCTTACCCATGGTCATGAGGTATGTGTGGGTCATGACCGAAAGAACAAGATCCTGGATGCGGCTAACATGAGCTTCCATCGTTGGGTGGCTTGGATCAGCCGTAGAGATAAGGTGAGGAGTTCTGTCATCTGAGGTAGAGCTCCTTCCCACCAAACTTAGCCAGCTGAGGTGGTTTGGGCATCTCATTAGGATGCCTCCTGAACACCTCCCTTTGGAGGTTTTCTGGGTCCATCCCACTGGCAAGAGGCTCTTGACAGATCCAGAACTTTCTGGAGGGATTGCTCATTCTCTCTGTCCTGGGAACACCTCGGGGTTTTCCTAGAGGAGCTGGTGAGTGTCACTGTAGAGAGGGATGTATAGGTTTCTCTCCTGAACCTGCTGCTTTTGCGACCAGACTATGTACAGTATAGGCTAACTGGTAGAATATGGTGATGGAAAAATTTGCTACAATAATAATAATAATAAACTTTATTTATATAGCACCTTCCTACAATGCCTAGCATTGACCAAGGTGCTGAGCAGGATAAAAAGATAAAAACTGGTAGAATAACTCAGTGAAAATAAATCAATGGAAAATAAAAACACAACAGCAATAAAAATAAAAGGGCAGTGGAAAGAAAAATACCAAAACACAAAGAGTAATGTTTTAGATAAGGAGCTAATATTTGCTGTGGTAATAACTGAGAGTCTTTCTTAACACCCACTCTGACCATTAACAAATAGCATGAGATCTTTGTTCAAAACTTTGGCATCTGTTGTTGGGAGTCGACCCCATTTGTCTGCTAGCAGGTTATCTTGTGAAGCACTGGGTCAACTTTTTTTTTGTAACACCCGTAACACTGGGTGTACATCTACAGTTGATCAAGTTTTGGCACCAACCTAATTGAAGATATCCCTCAACACCAGTTAATAAAAAAAATAGCTATAATTCTGTTAGTTTAACAGATATAGTGCCTGTGATGATTTGGTGAGACAGTGGCATAGAGTCATCCCCAACACTTTCTCTGAATGCTTACGGCGTGCACAATATCTTTAAAAAAAAAGTTTTATAAAGCTTTAGCATACAAGTTGAAAGGTAATGAAGTTCCTCAAGAAATGCTATTTTTTAATGTTGGTTTGTTTGTAATAAATTTGTAGCATTAAAAATGGAACACAAGTAGTCCTCGACTTATGACGGAGATCCGTTCTCACGCGGCGTCGTAAACCGAATTTGACGTAAGTCGGAACACGCATGGTACACGGCGTTGTAAACACATTTTTTTCAATGTAAGAAAACCAGCGTACGTTCTGTACCTTAAACATGGAACAGTACTGTATTTCCAAGAAGTTAGCTAACACAGTACTCTACATAATTATATTAAAAAAACACATAAATTATTGTCCAGTACGTTTCATAATGAAATAAAACAGTGAAAAAAAAGTACGTACCTGTATCCCTCTGCCATTGTTGCGCTACTGGTGCGCCGCTGGTTCCTGCTTTCTTTTTTCTTTAAAATTCAATCCACCTCAGTCAGGAGTGTTTACAGGTAAGTCCAACCAACAGAGTTTATTAGAACAAGAGCTGCAGGCAGCTCACGCCGCAACGTTGGTTACGTATTGTAACCCCAGATTCTATGAATATGAGCGTAGCCCTTTAGACAGCTTCGCTTATTGGATATCCCTC
>JARVGQ010000610.1:13590342-13604805 GCA_031762355.1 Hypsolebias martinsi | reverse complement strand
ACCTCCACATCATTGCATTCAGTTTTTATTCACAATTTGTTTAGTGTCCCAACTTTTTTGGAATCCGGTTTGTAATTTTAGCCTTTTCAGCTAATTCCACATTTTTTGCACTCATTTAAAAAATTGTTTTCTGCTTAATTCAGCAAAAATGCATTCTCTCCACTTCCTTCTAGTAACTTAAGCTTTGTTGTGCTTTATAAGCTACTTTTCAGCCTTATTTATTTATTTATTTTTTGGCTAATTTCAGCTTTTATCAGATAATATCCATTTTTGTGCTAATTTCTGCTTCTTGCAGCCACATATGGCAAACGTGTTATTTCTGCTTCATTTTGCTAATTTAAGCCTGTTCTAGCCTTTCATCTAACTAATTAGCTCTTTTTTTATTTTTATTTTATTTTTTGGCTAATTTCAGCTGTTTTTAGATAAGTTCAAGTTTTTCATAGTAATTTTTGCTACTTTCAGCCTAATTAACTTCTTTATGCTAATTTCAGCTTGTTATGCTTCTTTCAGCTTTCTTCTGCTAGTTTCAGCATTTTCTGCTCTTTCAGATACTCTCTTTTGATACTAGTTTTAGCCTTTTCAGTTAAATCCACTTTTTTTTTTTAGCTCATTCCTGTTTTTTCCGCTTCCTTCTGGTAGTTTAAGTTTTTTCCTACATTTTCAGCTATTTTTTTTTGTTGCTAATTAAGCTTTAGCTAATTTCCAAATTTTTGTGCTCATTTCTGCTTATTTAAACCCAGTTCAGCAAAGGTGTGTTCTTTTTTGCTTTCTTCTGCAAATTTAGGCTTGTTCTTCCATTTTAGCTACATTTCAGAATTTTTTTTTAGCTCATTTTAGCTGTTTTTCAGCAAGTTCTTCTGCAAGAAGCATTCACACTGCATTTTCGCAGGAAATGCCAGTTCTCCAGTTTTATATATATATATATATATATATATATATATATATAACTCATGTGTAGCATATTTAGCACATTTTTCTTCTACTGAAGACATTTTACACATTATTACAATGAAGGCAGCGACCTTGAAATCTCCAGGTGTCTGAATCAATCTCTTTGAAAAAACAAGGCTACACATATTTTAATGTCACCGAACACCTTCTGTTTGAAATAATACCTGAAATAACAGATGAGGCCAATGTGCACCACGTCATGCGACCTTTGTTATTTCATTCAAGTTCTTTACAAAACTGCTAGAAACTATTTGACCGATCAATTTAACAATAACCTCTACAGGACAGCTGCGGTTTGATCTTTTTTGGAAGAAAAATAAAAAATAAAAAAATCATTACTTTTTTTTTTTTTTTGGAAACCTCAGAGACCCTAAAATGAAATAAATGGGAGAATAGAGAAAAACAAGGTGGTGACGTGCTGTTTTCACACCATGATTCCTACATACTCTTGACCTGAAACATACTATGGGAAGTCAGAGATATTTTCCACCCAGTTAAAAGGCAACAGCAGGGGATTGTATATTTGAAGAACAAAGGAGGCTTTCTGACTTGTTTAGCAGTGAGGCATCAAAGTCAGCCTATGAAAACACAAGGCTGTGGCTCAATGAGTGAACAATCTGAAATAAATGCTGACCAGCACTGAACTAAATTTAAAATCAAACTAAACTTTGGGTTTCTTTAAGTTTAAATTTGCTTTACTTTATTTGACCACTGTCTTTATAGAAAATAAAATTAAAAGCTCAGTGATTGTAAATGTCTTCTTGCCTGTCATATCTACACTGTAAAAAAAAAAAAAAAAGGCTGTAAAAAATACATTAAAAAAACTGTATAATGGCAACAGTAAAATACTACTGTAAAATCCAAAACAGTGCAACGCTGTAGTAAATACACTGCATTACTGTTAATCAAGAAACAGAAATTTAAAGTAATATTTACAGTTATGGTACGTAAAAAAAACAGCATTTTACTGTGAAAAGCTTAAAACATTGTAAAATTCACAGAAAAATACAATAATATCAAAAGCAGTAGTTACCATAAAAGTAATGGTGCTTTTCTGTCAAATTCAAAGATTTTACTAATATTTATCTTTAATTGTATGAATGCTCATGAAACATTCACGCTATTGTTAACCATTTTCTTCCTGAAGTCTGTCAGCATGACTCTTGTCCTGCAGTTTTCAAACTATTTCAACAAATCTTACATCAAAACATTCAGCTCTTTCAGGACAACCCTGCTATGACTTTTGGTATTGATGCAACTTTAGCTTTTTGAAATATTTAGCCTTTCCTGCCAATTTTTTTCTCATAGAAAATGAATTGAGTTCATTTTACATCCTTCAAATCTTTAGATCTGTTTACAAACCTTTTACTGCTCCTTTCACATTTTGTTCTGCTTTAGCTACTTTCAGCAGGTTTTTTTTCCCAGCTGTGTTGTGATCCTTTCCTGTTATTTCTACTAACTACAACATTTCTGCGCTTTTTCCTAACTTCTTTCTGTTAATTTCAGCTTGTTATATTTTATGGATAGCTACACTAAAAGCAAGTACATTTAACAATTTAACTGATGAATTAGCATAAAAACTTGTTCGAATTACAGTAAAATACTGGCATTTGTAGATGGCAAACTGTTAAATGTACATGTTTTAAATATATTTATCCATAAATGATTCTGTAAAATGTATTATATTCATGCATTTTTACATAAACGACTTGTAATAAGTACAGTAAAATGTGCTTATGTTTACAAATATATGCACAATTTACATAGTAAAACTGTTGAATTTATAGCTTACTCTGTAAAAATATTTACATGTTCACAGTATTTTTACAGAATTTCTCTGGCAACACAGTGGCCAGTTTTATTTTGTAAAAATTACGGAATTATTTTACAGTGTATACCAGATTTTGGTTGACCTCATACACTGTAATTTGTGTTTAAACCATGGAAATGAATCATTGTAAATCAATATTAAAAACATAATGCAGGTTTTAAATATAAATTTATCCAAATCAAATACTTTGAATCAAATTCAATCTCAATGTATCTAAATCTTTATATTATGTAATGAACCCCTGCTAGGTTTATTGAGCTGTCTTTCAAAAAACATGCCAAGTATTTGCAATTACACGTTCATACAGATCACAGATACAAAGATTATTAGGTTACTGACACCTCCTTTTTCAACAGTACTTAAGAGTCAAGGTGACACTAAAATCTATTTGTCTAATACAGTACAAAAATGTCAACAGTGGCACCACTTAACACCAAAATCAGTTAAAATGTGTTTCTTCAGATGGGGCAGAAATGTCCTAACCCTTACCTCAGCATTGTTGTAGTAGGCAGTGCTATTCTTCTCCTGGACATCTTCTCCTCGGGCTGTGAAGAACGTCAGAGGGTAGAAGTCCTTATGGGAGGGCTGCTTCCCACTTGCCATGAGCTTGCCATCATAAAATAACTCTGACGTGTAGCTTTGAGAAGTTTGGAAGAATTGCAGGAGAAACAAAAATAAGCACATGCTGTTTCAAGGTTTTATCATTTGTATCCGTCCAAACTGAGTTCATCACAATGAAAGTAAACTGATGTTCTCATACGCAGCTGCATTCAGTCATAATGGACTTTGATAGAACACTATACTGTTCTCAGCAAGCTTATCTCCTGCAAAAATGTTTAATTTTTATTGCTTTTTCCTATGGTGTTGAACCCTTGTATTGTCTTTAGGGAAGAAAAAAAAATCACACGTTTATTTTTGTTTTTGTATTTATGAATAAGTTTTGGTGCAGTCAATAAACATGATTTTTTTTCTGAAAAAGCTTAAAACTCAATTTTTTTGTCAAAATTTTTTTAAATGCTCTCATAACCTCACAGTAACTTTACTCCACTCATGTTTACAGGGAAAAAAACAGCCACATTGGAATATATTGTAATAATAATAACAATAACAATAATAGCAATCTCATATCATAAAAAAATGCATTCCTCTCAGTTGTTTTGTCTTTTTATCTTTGTTACTAAACTTTGGATTTTTATTATTAGCCTACTAGGCCGTGCACTGCTTTTTTATTTAAGAGCCTCTGAAAAAAAATCCATCAACATGCAGTCCAGCTCACACCAGAAAAGGTTTGTCTTCCCTGGTCAGAATCGCTGCAGACTCTCACCTCTCACCTCGTACAACAAAACTGTTGTAGTTTGGATGTAAGATCAAAAACTCACTTGTAACGTGCACAAGTAAACATTTAGTGCAAAAAAGTTGTTCCATGTGCATGCAGGCAGCAGAACGAAACGCTCCACAGCTGACAGCAGCTGACTGAAACCATTTAAAAACTAGTGACTCTATTATGGGCGGAGTATAAAAAATATATTAAAATGTAACAATAATAATAATAATAATAATAATAATAATAATAAAAGTTATGAAAAAATTAATACATCTCCATGTTCAAAGTCCGGATAATACGAATAAGTCTGACTGAAAACAAGGCCTCATGTTCGGCTCCTAATTCTGAAGGGTCCGGAGGGTTAAAAAACACATACACACACACAGACAACTTTAAACATTATTTTTGAAGAACTAGAGAGGACATTTTGACTGAATAAAAAAGTATTTGTGTTTCAAAAACTTTTAATCAGAATTTCAAACTGTCATTTTCAATGTGCACTAAATACTACGTGACAGCCATTGTCACCAAAATTAGACATTTGTATCATTTACATGCTGCTTCCAAAACACACTTATTGTTCAAGTTGAACAAGTCCTGATGGATATTGCTCTCCTCAGGAAAACATTTTACCACAAAACATCCATCTTGTTTACAACCGTTTTCACACAAGGCTTCGTTAAGTGCTCACACCTACTTGATGATAGCTTCATGGGAGCGGTAGTTCTCACACAGAAGGATGCGACAGGGGAATTCAGGGGGGTAGTGCTCATACAGCCGGTCCAGCAGGGACACGTGCAGGTTACGCTCCCGAGCAAACTCGCTGTACACAAATGGACTGAGCTGCAAATTAAGGGACAGAAAACTTACGTTTCCAAAACATACCACAAAAACCTAAGCACACTTTCACATTTAGTGAGCTAATACAATTAAAATTTGATCTTAAGTGTTGTCAAACTAAAATAATCGTCGTTTCTCATCTCAAAAACTGTACAGTATTTTGGATTCTTCAGCTTTTTTAGATGGCAAAGCAATTCCCATTAAAATACAGTGTTTTAAAAACTTCTTACATGCATTTTCTTAAAATATTAGCTATGCAGCTATGTAACACTTTCAAAAAGCAAGGCTGGTATTGAAATACTTTAAAAAAAAAAAAAAACTGTACAATGACAAGCAGCCATTGAAATAAAGTCAGTATTTTACCCAAATTTGAATATGGTATTCATGTGGAAATACAATGTTCTCATTTTTTAATAACCAATTGTGTTCAGATGTTGTCGTAAATCATGTTAGAAGTGATAAATAAACCTTGAGCTCCTACGATTGTGTCAAAATGTGCTTTTATTAGTTAAAACAAAAATTGCTCGACAGTAATTTGACAACAAGCAAAATTCAATTTTGTTTTTACTATAACTGTGCAGCCCCTGTATTTACAGATTTTCTTCGATATGAAAAGACAGCAGAATATTCTGTGATAGGTTTACACAAGAACACTGGTTGCATTTGAGTCCTTTCATCCTAAGAGAAAAACAAAAATAACTTAAGATCTGAAAGTGAATAAAAATTTCAAATTGTTTCACTTTATTTTCTGCTAGTCTAAAACTAATTAGCAGAAAAAGTTTCCATTTTGTCACAATTAAGACTAGATTTAGCTTTTATTAAGCAAAACTTCGAACTAAATTGCAAAAATAAAACCTTTTTCAGATTCTGATGATTGTCTTACACGAAACTGCTAATCATTAGGAGCACATTTGAATTTATTGGGGTCCGATTCAATCAACTGTGGCCATAACTTTTAATGAATACTAAAGTAGCTCCTCCTCAGACTGGAGAAGTACTTAGAGCAAAACAAAGTGGAGAAGAAATACAGGTATAAAAGAAAGCGTCTTTCCTTAACCTATAAAAATAAGCTTTTTATAGAACAGAAAAGCTGATGGAGAAAAGTGTGAGAAAGTAATTGAGAAAAGTGTGAACAAAAACGTGGCCATAGTGTTTTAACTCGTTTTTCTTTGTTCGCAGACAGAGCAGTGAGAGGTCAAGTTAAATGAAACAATTATTTCACAGCAGAATTCAGCTTCGTCTTCGTCCAATTCTTACTGATAATCCTGTGCACTGTCTCAAAACCAAGAGACAAGAAAATGAGGTTTTAAATCCCTGTTCTGGCTTAGAAAGCTTGACTGACATGAGTTTATATTTGTGTTATCTTTGCCTGAAGTGTTCTCACAACTTCACAATGGAAGCAGCCATTACTGCAAATACTGTTGTCTGAGCCTATGTTCAATTCTTTTTTTCCTGGCATGTGTTTTTGAAATATAATATTCAAAAAAGAAAAATATAGCATGTGTGAAGGCATGATTTCTAGAACGCATTTTAACTATATAATTCAAGCGCAAATTAAAAAGGCAATCTTATGTCCTTCTTCTCCCTAGAATTGTATTACATCTCAAACACATAAAAATACAACAAACCTTAACTATGCACTTCACATGTGCCCTTGCTGACCCACTCCTTACCTGCATGTGGTCCCCAGCCAGCACAATGCGGGTGGTCTTGCTAGCTAGAGCAAAAGGCATGATGGTTTCACACTCCATGGCCTGAGCGGCTTCATCCAACAGGATGTGAGTAAATAACCCTGAAAAAAACAGAACACTATCATTTAGTTACATAAGGCACCAAATATTCTAAGACATGCTCCACACATATACAGGTCCTTCTCAAAAAATGTGCATATTGTGATAAAAGTAATTATTTTCCATAATGTAATGATAAAAATGAAACTTTCATATACAGGCAGTCCTTGAGTTACGACGCCCCCGACTTACGGCATTTCGGACTTACGAACGGTACCCGGTGACGTCATCACGCCTCCATTGAGCAGTATTTTTCAGTATTTTCTGTGTTTATTTGTGTTTTTTTGCTAGCTAACCGCTTGAAAATACATTTTAAAGGTACAGAATGTACGCTGGTGTTGTGTTACGTTGAAAAAAACGTGTTTAAAACGCCGTTTACGTGTGCGGTTCGACTTACGACCAAAAATCCGGACTTACGAATGCCACGTGCTACGGGTCCCGACTTACGGCAAAATCGGGTTACGAACGGTCCATAGGAACGGAACCCATTCGTAACTCGAGGACTGCCTGTATTTATGGATTTTTCCACTTTATTAGACATTTTTTGGACTGATGTGACTTACAGGACGGAGTGACGTTTACGGCGTAAAATACTGTAGTTATTTGCCCACTTCAGTACCTGTTGAGACTGTTTTCATCCTCCGTTGTCCTTTATCTAATACATTGTCTATTTCTGTATTTGTTAACAGAAGAGCAGGAGTACATGTTGCCTCAGGAGGCATTTCAGCTCCGCCACGAGATCATGGACAACCCATCAGCGCCAGAGCATCTTCAACAGGACAAGGCCGACTCACCACACGTCAGCGGCAACGAGGCGGAGGTCACGTGTCTGACGCCCATCGAGTCTTTCTCTCTCATCTCCATTTCCCAGCCTCTGTTCAGCCCACACCTGCCCGCCAGCTTCTTCTGCCCCATCGTGCGGGAGATGCTGAGCTACTACGCCGAGCAGGGCGACGTGCAGATGGCCGTGTCCGTGCTCATCGTCATGGGGGAAAGGATTCGCAAGGAGATTGATGACCTCACCCAGGTTAGAAGATGAACATGCTCTCAGTTTTTAATTTGCACGTTCTCTTCATGTTTGTGTGGGTTTTCTCTGTGTACTCCAATTTCCTCCCCCAGTCCTAAACATGTATGTTTACGCTGCTTTCAGGGCTTCCTTTAAAATCTGTGATCTCTCTGGTGTTATCCTGGTTAAAGAAGGGTTAAATAAACTCTCAGTTAAAGATATCAAATTTAATTTTGTGAAAACATTTTCGTATAAATTTAAATTTAAACCATTTAATGAGGTTGAACTTATGTTATTATTAATCACAACATTTGTGTATTTTAGTCAAGAAAAAAAGCACAATAACATTAATGGGGGCTCGTCCGGGATCTTTAATGTAATCCTGTAACTTTAAAGTAGTGATTGGTTGGTCAGTTTAGCTGATTTAGATCTTAATGGTCTAAATAAATTTGAACATTTCTTTATGTTTTTTCTCATTATATTTCAGCTCATTTAAAGACCAACAAAGTTTGGTGTTTTTCCTTTTAGGAGCACTGGTACATGTCCTACATAGACCTGCTGCAGCGATTCGAGCTTTGGAACGTGTCCAACGAGGTGATCAAGCTGAGTACGTGCAACGCCATCACGTGCCTCAACCAGACGTCTACAACTCTGCACATCAACTGCAGCAACTGCAAGCGACCGATGAACAACAGGGGATGGATCTGCGACAGGTGCGATCTCTGACACCACACGGCCGTGACGCTTCACTTTTCTTAAAAGAGATGGTCCGTTGCTTTTCTAAAAGCGCCATCAAGTTGGTAACAAAATTGTATTTTTAAAATTGTATTCTTTTTTTTTTCCTCACATCAAAATTATTTTGTAGTGTTACTGAAGTTCCCCTGAAAGTTGGTTTGGCTTCCTGTTTTAGGGATGAGGAGAATCAGTCAGTAGTTTAGTGATGTTTTGCCACTTTGCTTAATTACGATGTGCGGAGCCACAAAACCTGCTACAGCTGTGTCTGTCAACTGGTCGCCCATGGACCACAAGCTTGTTGGAGTTGGCTTTTCCGGCCAATGGGGGTGATAATATTAAACGAAAAATGTTTACTATTATTAATATTTATTGCTATTTTTACATTTTAATGCAAAAGAAAAGACCAGGTTCATGTAAAGGAAGAAAAAAATTAAGAATTTTAAACGATTTTATAAAAGATTAAAACACTGAACTCTGCAGGCCGATGCGAGTTCTCTTAATTGGTGAAGAATTAAGTTTCCTACTTAAAGAAAAAAGTTAAAGACAGGATAAAATAAAGCCAGTTTGTTGGATATCCAGTTAACATTAAAAAAAGAAATAAATACTTTTGTTTACTTTGACTGTGTTTTTTCTGTTTTATTCTTAGTGTAATCAAAGTTACTCACCATATTCCTTTTCAGCAGCTTGTTTTAAAGATATTCCAAAACAATCTGGTGGTTTTGAGAGAAAGACGCTGTGAGACTGGAAGTCGACTTAAAGTGGCTAACAAACTAGCATGATGTAGTCCACGTATTACACCTTGTATTTGTACTATACGTCACATGTTTGAAAATGACAGGAAAACAGATAAAACTACGTAGTACTTTTTTTTTGCTGTTTGTATAACGACCAATAAAATTCAGTTTTATGTCAGTTTTGGTCAAAGCCTGAAAAAGCCACTACAGAGGGACCAAAGAGCCACATGTGGCCCCAGAGCTGCAGGGTGCAGACCCTTGCCCTTTGACCTCAAACACTCATCACTCATCAATCACTCAGTAGCTACTTTCAGTCATCTCAGATGGTGCTGCATTTGACTTGTGTTAAATGAGAGATGAAAATAAGACGGGTTTGATCACAGCAGTGCCTCTGAATTAGGAAAATGTTCAAGTCATTTCTTCTATTGGACATTCATTCAAGTATCTTTTACAAATAAACCCACTGCTGTGCGTTGTGCCCCTTTTGTTTTTATGTTTAACATTTCGTAAAAACCAAAGTATCTCTTGGATTTTGCTGTAAAACAAGCTGACAAATATGCCGCCTTCTTTCAGGTGCCACCAGTGTGCCAGTGTCTGTGCAGTGTGCCACCATGTGGTGAAGGGGCTGTTTGTGTGGTGTCAGGGCTGCAGCCACGGAGGACATTTGGAGCACATCATGAACTGGCTGAAGAGCAGCGCTCACTGCCCTGCTGGCTGCGGTCACCTGTGCGAGTACACGTGAACCCGTTCGCGCAGCTTGCCCTGCGTCGGGACGGCGAAGCAACCCGCTGTGGAGCACAAACACGAGCTCCGCAGACAGATGGGACGTCTTCATCCCGGGACAATTGACAGAAAAGCGTTTTTGAAGCGAGTTCAAACTAAAGTTTTGATTGAGAAGGGTTTTAAAGTGGACAGCTGTTTAAGAACAATCAATCACAAGTTAATTCATGTTTGCATTTGATTTGGTCTCTGAAGCCACCGTGACGTAGATGAAATGATCGCAGCAATTGAGTTTAAATCTAAATTTGTTGAATTTTATAGTTTTATACTCGTCTGTAAAATTCTTGAAGCTGTACACAAGTAATTATTGGTCTCTTGTTAATGTCTGTACATAACACTTGTTTTGAAGTACTGTAGATGATGTAATAATTTATAACAGAGGGATATGGCTGTCAGCTAAAGCCGTACATTAAATCTAAACACTTGACATTAAAAATGTTCAGGAAGCTGTTTGTCATCTTCAAGCCTCACGTCTTTGTTGTGCAGCGCATCAGCTCTAAAGACACCACCTCTCCACTCTCATCAGCACGAACACGTTCAGCTTTTAGTCCAGCAGGTGCAGACACAGTCACAGAGTTCTCAGTTTATTCAGTGCGTCTACCATCAATAGTTTGGATCAGCTGCAGCGTCACTACAAATTATATAATTTATAATCATCAGCTGTAGAAATGTAGTTTCACATTTAACAATGCAAACTCTGGTAATTTCAAAATGTCATGATCCCCTACTGTTCAAAAATAACTAAAATCCACACATTTTAAAGACGCATCGGTGTCAAGTAGAGTTTATCTTACAAGACTGTAAACGTATTATCAGTTCCACCTTCAGTAATAAATCTGAGTGCAGAGGTGTGAGCTGTATGGAGTCAGTTCATCTGAACCGTAGCAGGTTTGAGGTGGTCTGAATCTGCTGTTGAAGACAAAACTCCCAAAATTCACGGTTGAAACCCGTGCCTTTGTGTAAAAAGTTTTTCTCTGCAAAAAGAAGCTGAGAACACTTTTTGTATTATAAGCTTTGTGTGACAAATGTTATGCTAAAGAGCTCAAACCACACCATGCGTCCGCCATTTTGAGAACCGAAGAGACAGCCCATGTCATGTCAAGGGGCGTCCCTCCTATTTTTCTTAGGAACTTCCTGGACCTCAGCTTTGGCCTCTCTTTGGTTCTCAACCACCATAAGCAAGAAAATGATTTGTTTCAACACTAATGATTTCAACAAGGTTTCTGGTAGAGAACAGGAGTTTGATCTAATTTAGCCAAAGTGTGAAGCTTTTCTTTCACTATGCCAGAGACCAACGCCTCATCCAGCTCCTCTTCCTGCCCTCTGGGATTCTATTAGGTACAAAACTCAGTCAACATGTGCAACAATCGTTCTTGTCTTCATTTCATGACTTGTATGAGTTAAAGGTAGTATTGTCATTATCATGGTTTTGCTCAACAAATCTGACACCAGAAAAAAAAGTTTACTTTAAAAGGCACCTTGCAGAACAGTACTAACATCTCAGTATCCAACAGGTGCTGATAAACATTCTGGGTAAAACAGAGAAATCTTGAGATGTTTCCATGCACGTGATGTGAAGCCCTTCTTTTTGCAGGCTCCATAAAAAGAAGCTCCTGTCATCACGTGCACACAGGTTTTGTGGGGATCCATTTATCTGATACAAGCTGATGAAGTGCACCAAAACGTGAATCCTTGTCCTGAACTAATGAAGCTTCAGACGTCATCAGTGACATCACTCGCACGGGGGTGACTAGGCTGAGTGGTTAGAGCAGTCGTCCTCCAATGCAAGAGTTGTGGGTTCGATTCCACCAGCAGTCACATGCCGATGTGTCCTTGGGCAAGACACTGAACCCCTCATTGCCTCTGATGTGTGTCCCATCAGTTAAGAATGTGATAAAGCACTGATTAGTCTTTGTAGAGCTCTAGTAGAGTGTGTATGAATGGGTACATGAGGCACAGATTGTAAAGCACTGAGTATCTTGGTAAGATAAAAAATACAATATACTGTACTGTATACAGTAAGTACAGTCCATTTACTTAACGACAAGCTTCGTCCACACTTCACTAAAAACTTCGACAGGCTCAGAAGCTTCGGCACAGGAGGACCCATCACTACCGAGAGGCGACCGCTCTAACCGCAGATGCTGTACCTCTGGCAAAAATCCAACTTGGATAAAAACTAACAGTCAGGCGTCACACACCAAGAAGGTTGCAGGTTCTCCTCCTGGCCTGGAGCCTTTCAGGAAACACTCCCACAGACCTAAAACATTCATGTTAGGTTATTTACTGTCTGTAGGTGTGAGTGATCAGTTTGTGTCCCTGTGATGGACCTGAGACCTGTCCAGGGTGTACCCAGACTCTGTAGTAACTGCTGGAGATCAGCACCAGGTTCATCTTCACACAGTTCTTGTAACTTTCACTTCTCACATTTAAATGAAAAGGAGATTTGCTGCATGTTATGTGTCAAATTAAGGAGAGCGACAATAGTGAAAACAGCTTTTACCATCAATTTTCTCACAGGGTTTATTTTAAATTTCTATTTTATTTTTTATTATTTACTTTTAAAACTACGAGGAGGATTTCTGGTTTAAATAAAGCACACGACAGCTACATGGAGGCATTACCGAGGTGTTTGTGCTTTGAGGAGAAATTCTGAAATCCTCGTCTTGCGAAATAAATGTTTTATGGTCATTTTTAATTAAAACGCACAGATTTTAACAGAATAAATTTCATTTAGAGTGTAGTTCTGCAGAACGTTATCTTAGATGGGATTTAGATTCTTATACGCCTCCACGTCGATGAGTGGGCGCTCTGATTCATTTGCGCCTCCTCCTCCTGTTTTTCTGTGCACAGCTCGAACGCAGGAGTCCAGCACAAGAAGCTGGAGGGTCACGACCCCTCCGGCCTGCTCGTCGTTTCTCTGCAGCAGCTGCGTTGCCCTTGTCCTCATCTGGCGAGCTCCGGTCCATCAGCCAATCACAGGCGAGCAACGGGTGTGCTCCATTCGCTGAGCCGCTTCGCTCCAGAGGGGCTGGCCTCGTCTTCAGCCTTCTCCCAATTCACTGAGATTTGTTCAGGGTGGTGACATCACCCTCCGTCAAAACACGATCAATCCACTGCAGGATAGAAGGACGTTAGGATTCGTTTATGAAACAAACGCGTGTTGAGACAAACGGCTGCTGTCACCTGAGACATTTAAGGTCGTTCCCAGCTGTCTGAGACTCTCTCAGGGGCGCTCAGTCGTCTCAGGCTCTGCAGGAGGGTTTGCAGAGTCCCAGCTGTGACGACAGAGCGAACATTAACGACTGATCATCAAAACCACTTCAGTATCTGATCGTCTGAACTCACCCATTTCCTCCTGATAAGAATTCAGCTTCTTCATGAGATCGACAACAGTGGAACACTTCAGCTCGTCTGCAGCTTTGAGGAAACAAACTTGGATTAATGAATGCATGCGTAGATTATTTCTACTTAAAGCATCCGGCGCCGTGTTGACTCACTCTTATCACCAGTGTCAGTTTTTTCTCTCTCTTCCAGACCGGGGTCAGAGAGGCTTTTCACGTCGGCGGTGAAACGAGAGAACAGTTCAGCCTGACACGACCTCGCTTTCGTCAGTGTGCTGCTCGCGTCCTGAGCCAGCCGGTGGTCTTCCACCAGCTCAGCGTGGACCCTCTTCCACGCCATCTTGTCCTCCATCAGGCACCCCTCCATCACCGTCCGCAGCTCCTTCTCCTGAGACACCTGGCTCTGCAGGCTCTCGATCTCCTCGCAGCGCTACACGGGCAGAGTCATTTGAACGACGTTAAAAAAAAAAAAAGCGTTTTGTTTCAGCTTTTAGTCAGCGTTTTCTTCACAGAGACCTTGTGGAGTTGGATCGCCATCTCCTGCATCTCGGCCTCCAGCTGGTCAGCGTACGCTTGCTCCAGAGCATCGCAGGGCGGACGAGCGTTGCTGTGCCACCTCGCGATAGCAGAAGTCATCTTACGTTTGGGTCCAAACAGTCTGGAGAACAAGGTGTTCGGCATTACAGAATAGAAACACAGTAGTCCCTCGCTACTTCGTTTATCACAGACTCACTCTATCGCGGTTTTTCAAATTAGACTGGGCATGACACACAGCTGGCTGATTGATGGATGAGCCGCACGATCAGCATGGATTTTTTTAATTAAGTTATTTTAAATGAGCACCTTTACATTTAGCACCTCCTGCATCATCATGCAGCCCACACTACAGGATAAACTTCCTGCTGCAGCTGATCTCTGTGCAGAGCTGAGAAGTGGGCGTGGCCAAGAGCACTTGCAGGTGGCAAAGGGCTGAAATCATGACATTCTGTGCTTTTTTAGAGCTTTAGAAACATTGTTTAGAATATTGTATGTGTGGGAAGGGTTTAAAACGCCTTTATATATATATATATAAACACCACAAAGTAGGAACAGTAGTACCGGGTACAAGTAGTAAATAGTAGTTTATTT
>JARVGQ010000610.1:13571486-13584148 GCA_031762355.1 Hypsolebias martinsi | reverse complement strand
TATTTTGAACGATTTCGGGAAAACCGGACGGTTAGTTTCGGTTCCAAGCGATTCTCGATGCCCAACCCTAATGATGCATCAGTGGTTCCCAACTCTGGTCCTTGATGAACACCATCCTGCATGTTTTAGTCGTCTCCCTGCTTTGACACGCCTGCTTTGAATGAAAGGGTGATTAACAGACTTTGGCAAAACTGGAGGAAGTAATAAAATCACTGAATCAGATGAGTTGGAGCGGGGAAACAACTAAAACATGCAGAACGGTGTTCAAGGACCACGGTTGGGAACCACTGAATTTGTAGTCCACGTTTTACGCCGTGTATTTGTACTATCCTTCACATAACTGAAAATGACAGGACATCTGCTAAAACTAGCCATTTTCACTGTTGGCAATAATTTAAATAAAAATCAGTTTTATGTTAGTTTTGGTCAAAGCCTGAAAGAGCCGCTGCAGCGGAACCAAAGAGCCACATGTGGCCCGAGAGCCGCAGGTTGCAGACCCCTGTTCTAGACCACCCCACAATGATCTACAGTTTATTTACACGTGGTCCTGCTGCCATGTTGGAAGTCGAGCTCCAACGGATAAACAGGCTGGAGATAAGATGAAAAGCAATCAGTGATTCTTTCACTATAATGTTCAACACCTGCCCCATTTTCAGCTCAGCCAACAAACAGGGCTGACAGAGATAAGAAGTTGCATTTCTGAACTGAGATAAAACAAAGAAAAACTCCTGAGGTCCCAGCAGTGAAGGCACCAGTGGCTGGTACTGGATCATTTTCTTGGAGGTACATTCACCTGCAACCCTTTTTTCTTTTATGAAACATCTTCATTCACATGAACACTTCTGGAAACAGAAAATTAATTTAAAACAAACTAACTTCATGTGATGCTGAAGTTCAGCATCATCACCAGTTACTGACTTTTTTCTTGATGTGGAATATATTGTGAACAAGATGGGGAAAGACCTCACTGCATCAGTAGTTTACCTGGTTTCATAACCTGACACCAGTTTCCTGCACTCAACCAGAGGTTAAATGACTGTAGGTGAGATTTGTGTGTGAGGTCTTTGTGCACGAGCTGAAAACCAGATCAATCCAAACATCATGATGTGATGAGGACTGTTGTCCATGTACACATTTGTAAAAATAACTCCCAAATAGCTGCTCGTCAGCTGGCTCAAGTGTTTCCACACATTTTATTTATTCAATGTAGAAAAACAAGTGCTTTGTTTGTCTTCCAGCATGGCGGAGCCACATTTCAGAGTGACCTACTTTTAGAACAACTAAGCAGTTTTAAACGGATGGGACTTGACCGTACAGTCAGAAGTAAAAATGACCGCAGGCCTCTTGTCCTCTGACACAGCATGCTGCGATTTCTCAGAGGCTTTCGTACCTGAAGCAGGAAGTATGCGATGCTTTCGTTCCCACAGCTCGCAGCCAGCATCAGTGGAGTGAGTCCTTTAGCTGTGGTGGCATTCACGTTCACACCAGCCTCCAGCAGGAGGTTCACGATGTTGTCGTGTCCAATATAAGCTGCGTACATGAGCGGACTCCATCCTCCAATGTTCTTGCCATCCAGGTTCACGTCGCCCCTAAAAAAATACAAATCAAGAGTCTGGAGACCATTCGATCTGATAGATTTATGTAAAAGCTGCCCACCTTTTGATGCACTCAGACACCACGTCGTACTGCCCGATGGAGCAGGCGGTGTGGAGGTCCAGGGGGACATTCAGCAGAGAGTCCCCCAGCCACAGGGACAGGCTGGACCCCAGCTGCTCGGACTCACTGGCCTCATCACTTAACTCGGACATTTCCACTCCTCAGAGACGAAACAGCATCATAACACCACTAAACTGAGGTTATCGACGTTCACAGTTTATTTAGACAAATAAACCAACAGAATGATGTAGAAAAGTCTGAACAACGTGAACTGGAGCTGTGATTAGCCTCACAGCTGGTGTTGATTTAGCTTAGCAGCGGAGCCGTTCCCTCTCTTTCCACCCGAAAACTACACTTGTAGTTTGCTTAACAAACTACATTAAACTCGTATGAAGACAGTACATGTAAACCAATATGTTCAAGTGGAGAATTACAAGAGAAGTTGAAAAACTTACAACCAGCAGGCGGTTTGTTTCATCGGCAGAGCAAACTTTTCGTGTTTCGTGTGTCACGTTTATTAGTGCTCGACTTGAAACACATCCCGCCATGTATGGCGTCCCCCCACCAGTTAGATTTGGTACATGTATTAAATCCATATTTTATTCACTGTGCAACGCAGTACACAAATAAACAATATATTTGTTTGTTTGTACTTTAATCATTTCAAGTTAAAAGAAAACATAATACTATTTACAACAACATGATAAAAGAAAAAATATATACTGTATAAGTAATGAAAGGAAGCAGAAGAAGATAAAATCTTATTTTGTCTGCCCCTTCTTTAACAATCAACTCAAACAATTTTTTTCAAACAGAATAATCCATAAAATAAAGAAAAACTACACAAATATACTATACCAAAAAATTTCCCTTTTTCTTTTTTTTAATTTATTGTTTTTTATTATATATAAATTTGGTGTCCACTACACATCTCTGTAAACACCTAGGAACCAGTTTTTGGAGGGCGAGGGTTGTCCCATTCTCGTCTGATGTAGGATTCAAACTGTTTAACTTTACTGGATTTTTACTTTCATAATGTATTATCTTGTCGTTTTTGTTTTTCCGATCATTGAGAGGTCTAGAGTGTAGGCAGACCAGTTCAGCGCCTGAACTGAAGCCATGTTGCAGTTTGTGGTTTATCACATTGTCTGCATGGAAGCATGGGTTGTTCTAAAAACTGTATACTATACCGCTCTGCATTAATGGTATATTTTCAGATGTGTATGCTGACCATAGCAGACCCTAATGCACCCCTATACCATTAGAGAGGCAGTGTTTTGAACAGAGTTTTGATAATAAGCCAGATCTCCTCTTTGGTACTTTGTCTATTACAGTGCGCTAATACTGTATTCATATACCGTACGTATCATTACATATATCTCCTACTACATGTCACTTTGTGAGTGCAGCTACAACGTGCGCTCTCGGGACATTATTTCATGCAGAGCAGTGATGAAACAGTGCGGTGCAGCAGTGCATTTGTCTATTGGTTTGGACTTTTAACATGTAACAACAGGAACAAACTCTCTGGGATTGTCAAGATGTGCAACAAAACTTTGGCATAGCCCTATAGAACCCCACTGACCCACACAAGATGAGGTCAGTGAACAAGGTCAGGAAGATTCTGGCAGATCCACCCACTCCATGGTGAGTTCAGGTTGATCTGGACGCAGGTATCTGCAGCCCAGATGTAGAACAAACAGACTGAAAAACATTAATCCCTGGAGTGAACGGGTTTCGAACATTGATGATTTCCAAACTATTTTAATGTCTTGTGTAGTATGGATGTTTTATATCTACTGACTGTGAAACTAATTGCCCCTCGGGAATAATAAAGCTACTTGGAACTTGTGCACCCTCAGTGCAGACTGAACTTGGCAAAAGGGTCTTCTCTTTGCAAAAGGATCTGAAGTTGTCAACTTTAACCACTCTTAAGGGATTTTAAACAACTGCTAAGTTCACGACCAAAACCAGGGCAGTCATGTTCCTGTGTTTAGTGTCTTACAACACTTTAAATCAGGTCTCTCTTGTAAATGAGTCCTTGAGGCTCAGTGAGACTAACCTGTATAAATAACAGTTGAATGAAAGGTACGGATGTTGTCGCTTTTCTCTATTTTTTTAGGGCTTTGGTCGCCCCGTCCCACTTTTTATTTTTGTCTTGCTGCCATAGAGTTGTGAAAGAAACATGGGTTTGTGAGGTTTGCAGAACATTGTATATTTCTACACTTTACAAGGCCTGAACATCTTCAGCGCTGGCGTTGTATAATCATTACTTAACTTTCAGCGTACATACTGTTACAGTATGCATGGTAACCTTGTTGGTACTTTATTGTGTACCTTTATTGCAAGCTTTAGTGCTTATTGTTTTTTAGCAAGTCAAATCGGTTCTTCTCACCCTGAACATTTCATTGCATTGCTGACCTTGTATTAACCTGCAAATTCACAACATAGCATAAAAAATACCGGTACACCTTAAATAGTTTGAGTAAATCCTAAAGTTTAGCATCAGCGCCTGTTTTACTCTTTGTCTTTAAAAACATTCATCGCAATTTTCATTCAGAAATTTAAATGATTAAAAAAGTGTCTGAATTGAACTTATATTAATAATTGAAACATACTAATGATAAAGACAAACTGTGTTTTATCAACTTTTTTTATTCAAACACAACAAAATATATATTGTACATTCTTTCTTGAAACATTACACAAATGCAGCCATAAAAAGCTCAGAGTATTAGAAGTGATTTGAATCCTTTGTGTCAACAAATCTTCAGCTGCTTCTGCCGCCTTTTACACCTTCTGGTGTTTATTTACACAGTTTGTGTTCTTGTAGAGTGAGTGAAAACTTTTTTTTTTGCATTAGTTCATTAGAAAAAGTCAGAAAAAATTAAAGCAGAATTCCTCCTTTGATGGAACAAAAACAAAAGACGAAGTTTCTTCCTGCACCTGCGTCGGTTTTTCATCCTCCTGGGGTTTGGTTTGGCCTTCAGCTCTCCGGTGAAAAATCGATTTCTTTGGGCAATCTGATACAACTTTGACCTGAGCTGATGCAACTTCTGTCAAACAGAGAGAAACCTGCCTCAGTCACTGTTTTACATAAAAGAACGTTTGAAAGACCTTATCGCGACCCACTCACCGCTCTGAATGAGCCTGAACTGCTTGCTCTTCTCCTCCTCCATTTTCTTCCTGTAGTCTCCGGCCATGACTCTCATCACCTGCCTCTTCTTGACCAGGGGAGCTTTGGAGCTGCGCAGAGTCTTCAGAGCACGAGAGGCTTCCTCCTCTGCAGAGAGAACCCACCACAACAGTATACGTTTAGTGTTTCAGTAGAATTAAACTTTGTTAATTTCATGAACCACCAAATCAGTTTTAATGGAACTCTGAGAAAGTTCAAATTTCATGTACATCAACTGATTAACTTTTGGAGACAACCCCAAGAAAGACTCCACAGCTCACGGACCTGGACAAGCACGTACATGGCTAAAACTCGGGTCAATTTAGCAGATATTGAGCTAAAATTTGGCGTGGTAGTAGCTGAGAGTCATCCTGAACTCATACTTTGAGCTGTAACGTGTTGTGAGCTCTCACACGAGACATTATTTACAAGCTGTGATCAAAAGTGCTATTATTCCATAATATCTTAGCAGCTTAGTTTTAAAAGTGACAGTTTTTAAAAATAAAACAAATATTTGAAAACGCATAATTTGCAGTTCGTTCACAGACGTTTATTATTATTTTCACAACACTTTGAAAACTTTTGATGAATCTTCCAAGTTGATTCTGAATCATTTGGTTGCAGTTTGAACCTGTCTCTCTGTGACTGAGGCCATGTTCTGACTTTTCTTCTCTTTACGGTACTTTATTTTTGTGCTTCCTGAAACTTATTCCTTCACGTTTCAGCTAC
Source organism: Hypsolebias martinsi (assembly GCA_031762355.1). Lineage (NCBI taxonomy): Eukaryota > Metazoa > Chordata > Actinopteri > Cyprinodontiformes > Rivulidae > Hypsolebias > Hypsolebias martinsi. The sequence continues at coordinate 13,578,588 of JARVGQ010000610.1, read as the reverse complement.
GGTATTTCAGGTATTTCAGCTGTTTTTATGTTAATTTCAGCTTTTTCATGTTAATTTCAGCTTTTTCAGCTAACTCCACATTTTTTGCAAACAATTCAACTTTTACATCCTAATTCAGCAAAATTATGCTCTACCCACTTCCTTCAAGTAAAATAAGCTTATTTCTGCTTGTTTTGGCTACTATTCAGTTGTTTGGGGCACATTTCAGCTTTTCCCAGATAATTTCAACTTTACTGTGCTAATTTTTGCCTCTTTCATCCTTAGTGGGCACAATTAAGCTCAGTTCACTTTTGGAAATTTAAGCTTCTTTCTACATTTCTTTAGCTACTATTCAGCTGTTGTGGGGAAATTTCAGCTTTTTAAATATACTGTATCCTGATGCATGCTCAATAATCCAGGTAGAAAAATCTAAAAAGTTTTTTAAATATAATTTCCACTTCTGCTTTCTTCTGGTAACTTAGGCTTGTTCTTCTTTTTCAGGTACATTTCAGCACGTTATTTTTTTTAGTTAATTTCAGCTGTTTTTGTGCAGGCTCTACAGCAAAAAGCATTCACACTGCATTTTTGCAGGAAATGCAAATTCTCTAGTACTGTATTTATCTTTGCCTGGTGCATTTAGTTGGAACAGGTGCAGTTTTCCAGACCTTCTCTCATGGTAATTTGTATCTCTTTTCACTTGTTGCTTTTCTATTTGAGTCATGACCGGACAAACTTTAAACACATTTCCCATCTTTCTGGAACAGTTCGACATTCCTCTGTAGGTGTTTTGCACCTTTGTATCACTTGTGCTCAAGATGTATTTATTATCTCTTTAAGCATTTTATCTTCCATGCAGAGGTCGTCGTTTAGTTGTTTTATGTGTCATTTTCAAACTAATTAAGACCCGTTTTTTTTCCTATTTAACCTATATTTATACAGGTTAGTCTCAGTGAGTCATGAGAACTCATTTTCAAGAGAGACCTGTTTTAGGGAGCAAATAGTGGAGGTTGAGGGCCTTGCTCAGGGGCCCAGAGTGGGGCAAATGAGGGTGGAGGCAGGTGTGGGTGTTTCGCCTTCTCGACCCACATTTTAATGTTGACGGTACCGGGAGTTGAACCTGCGACTCTTAATCATAAGCAGGATAAAACATCCAAACACAAACTCAGCAGGACGCTGAATGCAGCGCAGTGATGCGAGAGATATTCAGACCTCTAAACAGGGAGGCCTCTTCACAGACACGCGTCTCCACAGGAGAGCCATCTCTTCCATCCACACCTAATGAATAAGGGACACTGGGAAACTCTTTACAGGATGGAAGTAAGCATATCTATTAACATTAAATAGGAAAAAACCAACAGAACCACTCAAACCTTGAAATATACTGCTGCAACAACATCTCACATCAACAAGAGACAAAGACCCAGAGGACTCATGGGAGGGACAGGCGGGTCAATGACTCTCAACGATCCTATAAATGTGAAACTCCCAGCAAGGACAATAAACCTGAAACTCCTGATTCGAGGCAAAACCTGGTCAAGCTCAAGGATCACTTTGTATTTGTTAACGAGCAGCCAAATTTAAATGTGAATGTGTCGTTTATCTCTTGCTGGAACAAAGACATTTATGTTTCAGATGAGATTCAAGCTACTTGAACCAGTCCATGGAACCAGTGTTGAACAATTCAAGGAATGCCCACTGGCTTTCATGCTAGTTTTAGAATGAGATCAACTTGTGCTGAAAAGTAAAATGTTACAGTCTCATGCAACATCCCAAGATGTGTCACACATGACTTTCAGCTACTATCACATCATATTTAGCGCAGTAGTTGTAATGGTCAAACGTCTTACACTAACTTTGTTTTGGTGTTCCCTTCTGGGACCTCAGTCCCAGTTCCAGCTGCTCGATGCACCAGTCCAGCTGCCTGTTTAGCTGCTCCTCTGCGCTCTAAAACAGTCACACCACATCAAACATTTAATGAAATGTTCTTCAGAAACATTGTGTGAGAACACCCCACACTGACCTGCTCTTCATCGCCCTGACCTCCCTCAGCTGGTCTCGCTGGCGCCTCCACATCAGACACTTTCTTCTTTTCAGATTTCTTCTTTTTCTTTGCTTTTGCCTGAGCTGACGGTTCAGGGGGACTGACACCCTCCTGCGGAAGGGAAGCCTTTCCTTCCTTTGTTTCCATGTCCAGTTCGTTTTCAAGCACAGTAGGGGGGATCTGAAAGTTGAAAACAAAGTTGGAGCCCTGGCCCGTGAAGGAAATCCGAGCTGGTGCTGCCTCAGGTGCTTTCTCCTGCGGCGCTGGGGAATTGTCAGCGAGGAAGTTAAATCTGAAGGAGTTGTCGCTGCGAGACCAGAGGGGCTTATTCACTCCTGCTCCAGCATCGATGTCTGGTTAATATTGACACAGAAAACAAATTAAAGCGCAGTACAGTTTTCAAAATAGATTACTTTAATGTGTGCATGCATCAGATACTGCAGACATTCTTAAAGCTATATATTTTATTTATTTCACACTTCAGTTCAAAGTTTAGCCTTTCAAGGGATCACCTGCCGCATTCCAAACCAAAGTTTGAAACTGCTTAGTTGCAAACAAAACCAAATTTTATGTCAACATCTGAACAAACTATTTAGTTACAGCCATTTTTTAAGGTCAGTATGCTGTGGCAGCCATCTTGAAGTGAATACTGTAACTTTAAAGTTACTTACTTTCTGAATTAAAAGGTGTCCAGTACATTATGAGATATTTTGCTAACAGTCAGATACACAGACAGACATGATCAAAAATATCATCCACCTTCGTGTTTCTGGCACATGGTAATACAGTACTGTAATTAAATATATTATTTAGTGACATGCATAATAATTAAATGTACCCATGAACAGCAGCCTTTGCTCGCTCATGCTTCCGTTTGTTGCTGGTTTTTAGCTGAAATTCGTATTTTTCGATCGGATTATTTTAACTAGACACATGTCCGGCAGAAGATATCTGTTTTAATTCTGCCGTGTCTTTGTTTCTACACGATTAAAGCAGCCTAAAATGTATCCAGAAACTCACCACCAGCGCCACTTGAGAATGTGTCCGTCTCAAAATGTTTCCCCAACACAATAGTTCCGCCCTCCGAGCAATCAGTGTGCGTTTAACAACCAAGATAAATTACACGAAACTGCGTTTAAATCTGCTTTCATAATTAATTGACAAACTTAAAAACTTAAAATAAAGTCAAATCAAAATGTTGTTTATGCATTTTATATCTTGTTGTTTTGAAGTAGGCGAAGTGAAAACCCGGGGAATTAATACAAAAATGTGAATGAAAGGGTTGTTTTGAAGGGAATACCTTTTTGCAGATCTGGAGGATAAAGAGTTAAAGGGAAGCATGAAGGGTGTTTTTTTTTCACGTCTAGGATGTTGTTGACAAAGTGGCGGGCTGCTTGTCTCCATCTCTGCCAGCTTCCCTCCACTTTTAACACAAAGGACCACAGCATGAGTCTTGGTTAAAATGACCAGATCCCAGAATTTTCAGGGGTTTTAACTTCGATAAGTTACAATTTTTCTGTTGATGTTGAACCACTGTCTTATGTGTATTTTCATACCCAGGTTTGCATAAATGAATGCTGTTGAATCCTTTAATCAAGAAAACATTTTATTTAGTGAAAAATATCCAATAATCATATCGTTTAACCCAGATATAAAAACGGCGTTATAAAATAGATTTTAGGTTCAAAACGGCGCTGTTGAGGATGATTGAAAAAAAATACTCGAACGATTGCCTCTAAAAACCGTTGTACCTCCTGTGACCAGGGCGTTGATCCTGATTGGGTCCTCTACTTGTCAGTTTATCTCTAGACCAATCATATTGATTATAAGGGCGGGTCTTGGACTTTTGTTAGCGTAAGCTATAAATACCACATCCTATTCCGCCGCGGATTTATCGAAAGACGCGGCACGAAAGGAGGTTGTTCCCCAGCGAAACATAAACACAAACGGTAAGCAGTCTTATTTACCCGAAAAGTAACGAAATTCAGTGTTTATGAAAGTCTTTTCTTTGACCTAATTTAACTTTTCAGAAAAGGCTTAGCCCTCAAAGGGACTCCGTTAGTTACTAACATTTAAAACGGTGCGCGCCATAACCAACAGCTAATTGTCAGCTGTATCTCAAAATATTGATACCGTTTACTATAAATAAACTGTACAACGAGTGTTCCCTCTACTTTTATTTATTGATATAACGCTCTATTTTTGTTGACACTGTTGTTTTTTTCTTCTTTTTTCCCCGTGTAACCTTTGTTGTAGCTAGCTGGCGCCATTTTGCAGCCGTCCATGCTAGTTTTAGATTTGGTCTCTAGTCAGGCAAAGAAACGTGTGTGTCCTCTGTAGCTTAATGGTGGCTGAGCTTTTCACGTTTTTTTTTTCCTCTCAATAATGAATGCATGGATTTTTTTTTTCCAAAGCTCTTGAACGTTAAATGGTTTATCCGCCAAAAAAAGACTTGCCACAGTCATGGCGGTTCACTTGGTTTCTCTTTTATTTTGAATTTCTCTGCCACGTATTTATTTTAAGTTTACACATTTAGCATTGGATCTGTTGTTTTGCGTCACCTTTTTATTAAACGGTTTGGTGAAGCGCATACCATCGTATTTTTTTAAACAGTTTTATTTTAATATGCATTAATATATATATATATTTTTTTTTAAATAATTGACTTATAGCTAAGAAATGGCTCGTACCAAGCAGACTGCTCGTAAATCCACGGGAGGAAAGGCACCCAGGAAGCAGCTGGCGACCAAAGCAGCCAGGAAAAGTGCGCCATCTACTGGTGGGGTGAAGAAGCCTCATAGATACAGGCCTGCTACTGTTGCTCTGCGTGAGAGCCGTCGGTACCAGAAATCCACCGAGCTGCTCATCATGAAGCTGCCCTTTCAGCGTCTTGTCAGGGAAATAGCTCAGGACTTAAAGACAGTTCTGCGTTTCAGAGCGCAGCGATTGGTGCTCTCCAGGAAGCAAGCAAGGCATACCTGGTTGGACTGTTCGAGGACACCAACCTGTGCGCCATTCACGCAAAAAGAGTCACGATCATGCCCAAGGACATCCAGCTGGCCAGGCAAATTAGATGAGAGCGTGCATAAATGCTCCGTTTTTCTTTTTAGTCAGGGAATGTGGGTTGTTTGGGGAGGGGTGTTGATCAGGGCTTGTCTTTGTAAATCTCTATTACCAGCATGTGTGCCACATGATTTGTAGTTGAAAGCATGTTTTTGTACTTCACCATGACCTGTTCCCAAACTCTTCTAGTCAGTGTAGACTAAAGTTTCATATCTTCTCAGGTTTGCAAATATTAGTCTGTACTTTTTCAATCCTGTATTGCATGCCATAGGACATTTGTGCTGTAAATAAACTTTCTGCTACCTCGAGAAAAAAAAAAGAAAACCTTCAGTGATTGATCCACATCCGGTCCCCTGCAAGACTGAATGGTCAAATCATGAAATCACTTAAGCTACACCTCCTGACAACGGGAAGTGTAAAGTTTTACGCTGAGCGGTCTCTATCTGACCCCTGTTACCTAATCAACATAACAGTGTGTCCAGTGACCGAAGACATGTTGGTGGAACTTGCTTTCCAACACTGACAGTTTTGGGTGGAGCATGTGGGTGTGGCGACATAGCGAAGTTAGACACAACACTGTTGCTATACGTTTGGCCCTAAATTCCACAGATTTGAACCGAGGTGCAAAAAAATCAGTATGATAGATCATTATCCATCCCTTGAACTGGAATCCATGACAATTGGCCAATAGCCTCCACAGCGCCTCCTAAAATATTTTAAAACCTCAGCCCCAAGCCATTTTTTCAACGATAATTCTGAAAATCTGTGAACATCTGTATCTTTTCAGGACCTATGAAAAAGTCTCTTGGAGCCCTGGACCAAAACCAACAGGAAGTCGGCCATTTTGGGTCAAAGGGTCATTTTTGTGCATTTCTAATTGCGGATTTTAACAAACTCCTCCTAAGCGTTTTGAAGGATTGCCTTCAAACTTGGTTAATATGCCCTTAACACATTGAGGAGTAAATTTATCAAAAGCATGTTTTCGTTTATGTTAAAGTGACGTGGCCAGGCCTCAAAGTTGCGCTTCATGCCATCAATTTCCAAACACTATAACTTTCATATAGTCATCCCTGTTGGATGCCAGACGATCCTTTGTGTCATTTCTGATGTCATCAAAGCCCCGCCCTTTAAAACAGGAAGTCGAGTTTTTTTTTTTTTTTTTTACTTGGGATGCTCCTTCTTTGACACCCTTGAACTAATCAAGAGCGTGGCGGGGTGAAGGTGCGATGAGCTGTTGCTGACAACTCGGTAAAAAACTGTGCGTGAGTATTATGATAAAACTTTGGTAAGTACACTTTATATCATCAAATCATTAAGAAAGTTCTAAGTACTATTATCTGACTTTTTTTTCCGCCGAACAAACTGGCCGAGGAGTCTTTGCGGAGTCTGGAATTGTTTATTGACGACTGTTTTGCTAACTTGGTAATGGGTAAAGCTAGTGCTACATCCGGCGCTGCTAGCAACGTCTCAGCTAGTACACCCACGGCTAAGCGGCACAGACAGGGAAGCTTAGACAGCGCTTCATCATCGTCTCCAGACAAGGCGGGCTTCGCGGAGATCCTAGAATCAATTAATCAAAATTTATCTAGCTTGGACTCCCGACTGGCGCTGGTAGAAGTGCTACATAAGGAGTTCCAAAGCTTGAGAGAGTCGTTGGAGTTTAGCCAGCTCCAGGTAGCTTCTCTAGCTAGCGAGAACCTAGAGCTGAAGGGAACGGTGAAACTACTCACCGAGGAGGTGTCGCAGCTGTCCGGTGATTATAAAAAAATGAAAGAGTCCATCTTGGATATCCAGGCCCGGAGCATGCGTGACAATCTCGTATTCTCGGGAATTCCGGAACATTCAGAGGAGAACCCCGAGGCCTCGGTTCGGGCCTTCTTTCAGAACCAGCTGAAGCTGCCGAGTGACACGGTGAACTCCATCACCTTTCACCGAGTCCACCGGCTTGGAGGTAAGAAAGCTGGCAGTAATCGACCACGGCCGATTATAGCCAAATTTGAACATTTTAAACAAAAAGAA
>JARVGQ010000610.1:13501677-13516312 GCA_031762355.1 Hypsolebias martinsi | reverse complement strand
AAGGTGTCAGCAAAGGTCAAAGGAAACGTTTACAAGACAGTGGTGAGACCAGCTATGTTGTATGGTCTGGAGACAGACACAAAAAGACAGGAGAAAGAACTGGAAGTAGATATGAAGATCTTGAGGTTCATAGGAGTAGGATGGACAATATTAGGAATGAGATCATCAGAGGTACAGCACATTCAACAACTGGGAGATAAAGTTAACCAGACAGAGATGGTTTGGACATGTCCAGAGGAGGGACAGTGATATTGGTAAAAGGGTGTTAGAAATGCAGCTGCCAGGAAAAAGACAAAGAGGAGATGTATGGATGCAGTTAGCGAGGACATGAAGGTAAATGGAGTGAGGACAGAGGATGCAGAGGGCAGAGATGGAGGAGGATGACTCACTGTGGTGACCCCCAGAGGAAACAAAGAAAGTGTTTAACTGTAAAGTAAAAAATAAAAAATATTGTAGCATTCTGCTGTGGTCGACTGTCGGTCACATGGCCTCAGGGACAGATTTTAGGTAGAATTTATGTTAATTGTTAAGCATTTCCGTTTTCTTTGTCTGTTCTTGTTAGTTTATGTGTTCATTATGTAATGGTTTGTTAGGCCATTCAGTAGAGTAACCATGAGTGAGGGAGGCTGTCATGAAGACCTGTGGGGTTTACTCTGTGTGTATTGAACAGTAAAATTATCTAGTTCTATAAATACTGCCTGTTTGTTGATTTATGATATACAACAAGAGCTGCACATTCACACAAGTGCAACTTTCTGTTATTGGATTTTAGATAGCTTTAGCTGCAACTTGACTAATTTCAGTCACGTGTTTTTTAGGTACACTGTTGCTGTTTTTGCTTTGTAGTTGTTGATTAAATTGTATTTATCTTTACCTTTGTGGTAAATTGATCTTTAGTGGATCAAACGTGAGTGTGCTGCTTGTGGGACTGAGTTTGATGTGGCTCCTGGGACTGATGAAGTCCTTTGGATGAAGGACGAAACGTTTCAACAGAAGTTTTTTTTTTTTTAACTTGGATTATTGAGCATGACCTTTGACATCTTTACCTTTAGTTTTGCTTCTTTAAGTTCACAAAAACACTGAACATTCATAATGCACCTTAGTAGAAAATATTATTTTGTGTAAAGTTAAATATACAGTACAGTAGTCTCTGTTTTGTGTCACATGATGCGCTATGACATCACAGTCTCTCGGGTCGGCCGCCTCCTCTTTGAAATAATTTATGCGCGTGCTTGGGCGCGGGCGGAGCGGGTCAGTGGGCGTGGCTCGGGAGGAGTCGTGGCTGACTCGCAGTCGGCGGCTTCAGCTTCATATTTCCTGCGAGCCGTCTGCTCAAACGGCAGAGCCGAAGCCAGAGTGGAGGAGGCGAGGAGATAGGAGCGGTATGGCAGAGAACAGCTCCGAGACAAGCGGCTCCGCTCACCGGAGACACTCGGCCCAGTCTCCGGGGGACAGGAACATTTCAGTTGGGGCTTCCAAATGGATACGACTAAACGTCGGGGGAACGTACTTTTTAACAACGAGACAGACGCTGTGTCGAGATCCGAAATCATTTCTGTACAGACTGAGCCAAGCGGACCCAGAGCTCGACTCCGATAAGGTAAATGCTAAGCTAGCTGTAGCCGGGAGCGCTGTTAACTCGGGATTGATTTTTGTTTTTTTAAACCTCATTGGCTTAAACATTTCAGCGCAGTTAAAACGACTAACATTTGTGTTTATAATTATTCTGAATCGGCGTCCGAACTCCGAAATGCACTCATTATCCCAAAAAATGTGCTAAAACTCAAATTTCTGTAGCTAGCTACTGTTAGCCTGTAGCTAGCTAGATTCCGACAGTCACCACATGACTTGAACATGCTACTAGCTAGTTTTTTTTAGCTATCAGATTTTAAATTTATGAACATAAAAGGCTGCATAATAGTAATTTTAAAAGTAGTGCTAAATGCAGCTTTTATTTATTTTTCAACATTTTTGTGCAGTAGTCTCCAGGCACAGTTACAAACTTTCCTCTATCCGAGGCCGTTGTAGTTGCTCGTTTGTAACAATGTTTTATGGTCGATGGTGAACTTTAACATAAGTGTGAAGGCCAACTTAATGTCTGTCTGATGAAACTTTTCCGGTACTTTTTTTTTTTTGGCTTCCCACTGTCTGCTCAGCATTATGTAGCCTGTGTGTAAATGTTTCATAAGTAAAGCACCAGCGAGGACAGAGGATTCATTCACTGGATGCTGCTTCAACTGAGAGCTCAGGGTGATGTAATTCATCCCCAACACTTCTGCTTCTCACATTTTGACCATCTGTCCATTTAAACAGTACGGTAGTTAGCACGTGTACAGAGCTGTCTTACATAGTACTGTACTGTTCATTGTTTTTATCTGCTTGCACAATAATCCTCACCCTTGCTCTCGTTTATGCTAAAATGAAACTACGGCTCATCTCCTGCTTTCATGCAAATATCCTAATCGCTCAATAATCAGCTTGTCCCCCCCGTCAGTTTATCCTCCGTGAGCGATGGATCAGTGCATCTCAGATTATTGTCTTAAGTGTACATCGCACTCAAGCCAAGATGAGAGAGCTTTCACGACAGGGCACAGATTATATTATTATTATTGGATATACCATTTGCCACTGTCTCAATTTAGACCTGTCAGCATGGTTTCAACTAATTTGTTCTTAGATGGGCACCCAGGACCTAAAGAGTAAGACACATCAATAAAGAGAAAACGATTTTATTGGATTAAAGTAATATTGTGCTTCCCAGCACAGGGACTAAGTGGTTCTTTTCTCAGTCATGCAGGCTGATGTGCTTCAGCAGGACTCTTGAGGAGAACTGCATTATTCATGTTGTTGACTGGAGCTTGTTTTGCACTTTGGGGTAAACCAGGAAGAAAGTGGAGGAGGTGCTGCCGTGTGCAGAGCCATAAAAGCTAATAGTGTGGTATTTAGAAGCGAGGAGTGATCTGGTGATATCATTTTGTTCGTAAGGTTTAAGTAACTAACGTGCTGCTCAATGATGAGCATGTATTGCTTTCAGAATTGTCCAATTAGCGAAGAAAAGCACTTCAGTGAGCGTCTATTGCACTAGCAGAGTCCTGCTTGCACTCAGGGCCACTCAAGTAAGCCTCAGCTCCTTTGCTTTGAGAGCTGCATCAATTTTTCAAGCAACCCATCACAAAGGATTTCTGTTCTTCCACTATCTTTTTTTTTTTTTTTTTTCATATTCACGTCTATTTACTGCCCAAGAAAGCTCTTTCTGCCTGTGTGAGAGAAATATGACTGCATTTAATGCCAGATTCACGTTGTACGCCATGTCTGGGTACACTGTGGGAGGCAGCGTAAATATTTAACGTTGGTATCATCTTTTCCCGCAGTCTTCTCGCAACGAGTGCTCAGCAGGACACTGCAGAGTGCTGTTGTTCAGTTATGCTATACTGAAGTCTAATTTTATCGCTTTTATTTGCCTTAAATTACTTTCAAATGACCAACTTCCTGAGCTATAGATGATTATCCTAAACCTTTTTGTCCCTATCCATTTTTCATTTCTGGTGTATTTTTCTGCAAATGAATACACATTTGTGTGTCCAAGGAAAGCCCCAGGTTTCAATAATTTGTGGCTTTTAGTAGCTTTTTAGAACATGCTGTTCATCTAGTATCAGAAACTGCGCCTGTCATATATTTTGCAAAATTTCATTTGCCAAAAATTTTGAAATAAAGCATTTTTTAACATGTAAAATTGGTGTATAATTAATTTAAAACTTAAACGTCCATTTTGACTAAGTCGTTATTGAGTTTGCTCTTGAGGAAATGTGGATCAGACTTGGCTTAGTAGCCACAGTCATGTGATCCAGAGGATCTACTGCAACATTTTTAAGCTTTGCTTTTGCTGGAGGCTGGTGCTGCTGTTGACTTCTGAATTCACAGCAGAAAAGGTCTTCGTTCTTTTTAATCTTGGACCTTGGAACGATTAATTCGATTGTGTTAATTGCTTAAAGAAAACTCATGTTGTTAATTGTTGCTATATGCGTTTTTTTTTGTGTGGCACACCCTTAATTTTTGTCAAATGAAGATTTGACGTTTGCTTCTGTAATGTGTCTGCAGAAAGCCTTATTGGACGTGTTGTGGTTGAAGGGTGGGTCACCGTGGTATTTCCTGTGGGAGGATATGTATTGTGTGTTGGAGAAAAATGATAAGGTTTCATGCAAAACCCTTCCCTCTTTCATGAAGTCCACCCTTCTAATTGACTTTGTTTACATAGATTTAAAGTTGGCTATGGTTTGAATCTAGTGTTGGGACAATGTATCTACTTTTTTCTTTTTTCTTTTTTTTTTTTTTTTTACATGTGTTGGGAATGTCAGGGATTTGGATACCCTGTACTCCAGAAATTTTATTTATGAAACCTTTATTATGACTGATGCTTTGTAGTGTTTAATTGATGTTTCCTCCCATTTACATCTCCATAGCAACAGCCATTCTTCCCCTCCGCTGTCGTCCCGACATCTCTCGTTCGTTGCCCAGTCCCCCTGTAGCGAGGCCTCCAGAGACAGACCTTTTTGTGTGTTAATTGTTTCACTGAGTCACTCAGACCAAATTGAAGAGATTTGCAGAACTGTTGTCTTGCAAGATGGCATGCAACAAGTTAACAGATGTGCTGTTCACAATCTTGGGTGTTTTATCAATGGGAGTGGACCAAAAAAAGTTGGTTTGAAGGTTATATTTTTCTAGGTCATGACATTTTGACTAGCTGTGTTGGTCAGACTTTGACAATTTGAACAGTTCCTAACATAATTCAATAAAATTTACCCATAATTAATGTATAATTACTCTGTGGGAGGCATTAGCTGATTTTAAGGTTAGTCTTTAAGGTAAGACTGTCCGAGAAGTTGTGATGACATTTTTTCCCTTTTCTACCATGTGGTGCAGGGTTAAACAGGTCTCTCTTGTAAATGAGACCTCGTGGCTCAATGAGACTAACCTGTATGAATGAAGGTTGAATGAAAGAATGCAAGCTGTCAGTCAGCTCTACTGATGTCCAAATGAGGTGAAACTTTAATTTTCCTCATGTCAATAATTTTCTCCTGGTTAAAAAACAAACAACAATCAAAAAAACAGAAACTTAACCATTTCAAATATTTTAACTCCCTCATGAGGAAGAAACCTGTAGCAGAACCAGGCTCAGATATAAGTGATTTAACTTAAGTCATAAGTTTAACAAATTCCTACATAATACAAATACAACATAAAAAAATGTGGGTGGGATAAGTGAAGCAGTCACACCTGTCTCCACCCTCATCTGCCTCACTCTGGACCCTTGAGCAAGGCCCTTAACCCACACCATCTGTCTCCTGGGAACCCTAGATAGCAGCACTCTGCTCCACACCGAGGGCTGTGGTAGCTCGGTGGTCTGTGGTTGTCAGGAAGGGCATCCAGCATAAAAAAAAACAGTTGTCAAGTCTTTGTGCGACTAGTTTGCTGTGGCGACCCCTGACGAAGGGAGAAGCCGAAAGAAGAAAAAAAAAATAATAATAATAAAAGTTTAACAAATTCCTGGTGCAACAATTGTGACTCTTCTAATAAAACTAATGTTGAACATAGCGTTAGCAGACAAGTTGATTTGTCAAAGGTGTACCAAAGTGCATTTTGCTCTTTTAGTTAACTATTAATTTCTACTTGTGCATTCTGTGTTGTCACAGGCCAACATGTCCATGGTTTGAAATAATCCCATGATAAACACGGTGGGTGTTGTGGAGCTTTACAATGTGTGTTCAGCAATGGTGGGCACAGCTAACCAAATGGTTAGCTTCACTAACTGCTAATCCGTTAACTACAAATTTTAGCTTTGCTAACCACTAAACAGATTTTAAAAAATTATGCTAAAGAGCTAACTTTTATTGTACACTACTGACACTGTTAGACTCTGTAATGTGACAACGTTGTAAGTGAACCCAACTCAAAACACTTCATAAACCAACTTGTGATTTATGAACCGCTTTACTTTTCACAAGTAAAGCAATCGTGTATCCTGCCAGAGATGAGCTTTCAAAAAATGTATCTGGTATAATTTGGTAATTTATCTATTTATCTTATTTGAGGGAGTGGTGGCTCAGAGGTTAGAGAAGGTGGGCCTGTGATCGGAAGATCACTGGTTCAACTCTCAGTACCGCCAACATAAAAAAATGTGGGTGGGATAGGTGAAACACCCTCATTTGACCCACTCTGGGCACTTGAGCAAGGCCTTTAACCCCCCAGTTTGCTCCCCGATGCTCCCTAGATAGCAGCTCTCTGCTCCACACAGAGGGCTCTGGTAGCTCAGTGGTCTGTGATTGTATCAGGAAGGGCATCCAGCATAAAAATAATTGTCAAGTCTTTGTGCGACTTAGTTCGCTGTGGAGACCCCTGAAGAAGGAAGAAGCTGAAAGAAGAATGAAAAAAGTGAAATGTGTGAGTCCCAGAGACAATGTGGACATTGCAAAGCATGCTGGGTAGGAATTATGATGTGTGCAATGTTTCTGGCTGTTTACCATGTTTTTGAGTTTGATTTTTTTGGTTTCCCTGTTCTGGTTTGGTTTGACATTTATGTTAAAATCTCTTACTGGATGAACTGCTGTTTTCATTCGTACTCATCTACTCACACAGGCTCATGTTCGTGCTGCTGTTGTTCGGCGTATTGTTTTGCACTATTAGCGTTTAGCTTATTTCTTAGTTTAGCATATTAGTGTACTGTATATCTTAGATCCTTATTACTGTTTCTTTTACAATTTATATTTTTGCTGTTGTTGGATGTAACTGGCACCGTACACAATTTCATTCCACCTCATGTGATACGAATGACAATAAAGAACTTTGAACCTAAACCGACACTGAGTCAGATGTTAGCGGTAGGTATGAGAAGGAAAAATGCACTGTCAGGGTGGTGACATCACCACATGATGCTAACCCTTGCTTAGCTCTGCATATTCATATCTGTACTGCATCGCTCTGTGTGAATCATTCTCTTGTGCGCTCTTTGTGTGGAGAACTGTCATAAAAAAAAAAATAATGGACTTGTATTTACTGGATTTAAACGTAGCTGAATTTATTTCTGCTAAAGGGATTCAAAGATGGTGAAAACGCAAATCCACTAAATGGAAAGCTAGTTCTGCTATTAGCAGATTAGCGGAAACATGCCCACCTCTGGTGTTCAGAAAGTGTAATATTTTAAATACTTTTAACACCCTAGATAAGAATACTTCAAAGTTATTGTACTTGATAGAAAAATGTGAAGTGATTTTTGTTGTGGTATAAACCTGAACTAATCCACTTTTTTATATACTTTCAGTGCATCACCTCAGTGACTAATCACATATTTAAAGTCCTCCCCTGACCCACTGACGGATAAGACTTACATAGTCCATGTGCATAAATCAATCAACAACATAGTCAGTGTTTTACTATTTTCAGATCAGGACATTGTAGAAAACCTTTAAGTAAATATTTTTGGCCATTTGCTTTAAGATCAAGAGTTTTCTACATCATTACCATGGGTTTCTGCAGTGTGATGAGGAGTTGTGCAGGTTTGGCCTAGTGTCCTCGGTACATGTACATGTGCTTAAACCCCAGGGACCATTCAAATTTAAGAAACTGACACAAAACATCAAGACCAGAATAGAGTTCCTCTGGGCTCCCTTCAATTATTTTGAAGTTTGAAACAAGGTCAACCAGCCATGAGGGCTTAGAAATCCATTACAAAGGAAAATGAACTGGGACCTTTTCTCATTATTAGAAAGATTATTGGGTTTTGAGTTGAATCCATTTCTGGACAGTGAAGCTTACTGTGTCATTAAGAGCATAGCTGTATGTATTGTTACTTGGAATGTATGAAAAAAACAGGTTTTCTGGTATAAAAATGTAATTATTTGTATCATTGAGCAGTGCTGACAATTAATTTGTTGTTGAAGCCTGAAACCAATTTAAATATCCAGGAGCATTTGAGGATCTGTGCAAAATTAGCATGAATTTTGCATGTTTGGTTCATTAAATGTCAAGTTCTGAGTCACAGGTGGAAACTGAGCTGGGCAGCTGCACAGTCCTAATTTTGCATTTATGTGAAATGCTATAATGTAACACACCAGATTAGACTAATTAATGGTTGTAGGCTGAGGTGCTTTCTCCTGGTCCCCTCAGTGGAGTCAGCCTGTTGTTCCAAATCTTTTTCTGTTCTGCTCTAATTGTTTTAGCTGGCTCTTTCCCCCCGAGAGATAACGACAGTCTAATCACAGCACAGAAGTAGGGAAATACCCAGAGGTTGTGAGAGGTTGAAACTGGAGGCCTGCAGGAATACCCAGGTGATATCCCAACACGGTTACACACGTGTGGCTCCAAGGTGGGCATGTCAGATTATCAGCACGGAAGCTGACCTCAAATCTCCCATCCCTCGATTAGTTCAGGCTTTCAGATGAATTTGTTTTGCTGAAACAGTGACATTTTAGAAAATTGTTTTTGGTGGGGGTGAGGGGTGGTACATTGTATTTGGTAACTGATTTTTATTTATTTATTTTATCTTAAAACCTGATTATTGTGGATTTTTTTTGTGTGTGTGTGCTTCTTAGGATGAAACTGGTGCCTATCTCATCGACAGAGACCCCACATACTTCGGGCCGGTGCTCAACTATTTGAGGCATGGCAAACTGGTGCTCAACAGGGATTTGGCAGAGGAAGGTAATACTAATGCACGTCTTATAATCAGTACTTTAAACCCCACCCCAGTTATTTCTTTTAAATTAAAGTCATAAAAAACAATAATGGAGAATAAAGCCTAGCTTTTTCCTTGCATAATATTTATTTCTAATGCTCTGCTCTACTTGTCCCCTCTACTCATGACTTGTTTCAGCAATAGTACAAATAAATTAATGTCACAAGCAAGCGTGATCAATATTTCAGGTTATTTGATGCAATTTTGACACATTGTGATTAGAAACAAAATGTTGCAGCTGGTAGATGTTTTTATTAAAAGGCAAAAATCTTATTCTAGTGTCCTTTATTAACATCTCTGCAGTGCTTCAAGTTTTGAATTTTATTTATAAACAATTAAAATCTTAGATAAGGGCAGTAAAATATGGGTCTGGTCAAATGGATAAAAAAAATACATCATCGTTTTCTACACCTTTTCCTTTAAAGTGTCATTAAGTTGAGAGATGATATTAGAGGAATGGTTTTAGAGAATTTAAACAACTCTGTTCAGGCTTATTTATTTGGTATTTTCAAGTCTTTTTACTCGTTTAAAATTAGCCAAAGGTGAAAAGTACTTCTGACTAGACTTTGTCTGAAATAAAATGTCCTTGTTTTTAGGCGTCTTAGAGGAAGCTGAATTCTATAACATCACATCATTAATAAAACTCATCAAGGATAAGATCAGGGAACGGGACTGCAAAACATCACAGGTACGTCATTTTCTGCTTAAGTAAATAACTTTGGCAGATTTGAATCTAGCGCAGCAGTTTTTATGTTTACAGAAAGTGAAATGAACTCGTAAGTTACACCTAAACCCTATGAATGTGTTTTTCTTTCTCTTCAGGTTCCAGTAAAGCATGTGTATCGGGTGCTGCAGTGCCAGGAGGAGGAGCTGACACAGATGGTGTCCACGATGTCTGACGGCTGGAAGTTCGAACAGGTAACTCTCTTCTGGCGGAGTCGCGGCAGCAGTCCTGTCATGTGCTTCACTCACCCTGCTGTGCTCACGTTAAACCATAAAGTCCAAATCTTCATGTTGGAAATTAATTAAAAAGCCAAACGACAACAACTTGGGATCTTTCTCAATATGTGCATACATGATCCGGGCATGCCTTCTGTGCTCTGATTGGTTGTTGCAGCTTGTCAGTATAGGTTACGGGCGGGCCCACCAGTCAGAGTTTCTGCTGATTGTGTCAAGGGAGGTGAAGGGAGAGGAGTCTGCTTTGCCAAACAACAGCGGAGAGGTGTGTCCCACGAATTTCTGTCCACGGGCTGATCACTGCATGGTCCCTATGTTGTCCACACACACCCCTTTAGCCATTGTTTGTCCCAAGTAGACGCATAGCTGTTGGTTGTTTAGCTGTTTATTTTTTAGCCAGTTCTTTTCATTGTGCATCTGTACCGCTTGCTCACCCGTGAAGCAAAGAAAACCTGACACCTTTTTGTTTTTGTTTGTGATTTTAGTTGTTCATTATCATTTTTTTTTTTGCTTTGCTTGGGTGTTAAATTATGTGAACATAAGTGATTTGGTCAGAAATAACTTTACACAGTTTAGAAGAGAAACCAGAAGGTCCTTCCTGTTCCAAAACCTCTGGAGAGAGGTGCTTTACTGACCTAGTAAACAGCTTGTTCTTTAGATAAAACTCACTCTGAACCTCTGAGTTTGCGCAACATGGAGACTGTTGGCAGCTTTGACGAGTGTTAGCTACTGATTCTGTTTGTTCCACAGTCCGAGTCTGCTTCACAACAAGAAGTATCTGGCAGCAGCGACTAATGAGGCGATGCAAGTCTGAACATGCACACCTGGTTACAGGCAGTGCACATGCAGTCTGCAGCACGCACACACAAAACGTTCAGCAGAAAAGCCCATATTTAACGGCAGGAGTTGCTCTGTTCGTTGTCTCATGTGTTTTATGGTATGAATACCGTTTGCTTTCAGGTGCAATGCTTCTATTTGTCGTTTAGTCCTGAATAGTATGAACAGAAGCAGTATATGGATTTATTTGAATGTTACTTTGTGAAACATATTTTTTCCCCTTCATCTGATATATAATTAGTCGATAATTTCATTGAAGCTTTTGAGTAAATATCTTTTTTTTTAAGTGCAAATTTAAAATAATGTGACAATGAAGGTGTTGGAGAAACTTGTACGTTTATTTGAATCGTGCCACTACTCATAGACGAATCTCCAGTTTCTTAAAAACAGGTGTGACTTGTTGGCTCAGATGTGAGCAGTGTTTTGCGGTTTGCGCTTAAATTAATCTTAGCAGGAATTACCGGTGCTAGTTTCTCAAATCTCTTGTGCGTATTTGTTTGAAATCTTTCTGGTTGTATCAAGTCAAATCCACCATTATTTATACATTTTCAACCAGCATGTTTGTCTGTGGGTCTTTCTGCACTGTTGTTCTTTCTGTAATGGTGTTCTGATCGTCTTTTATTTCTACTAGATGTTTTATTTTGTGAGACGGTGATCATTTTATTTCACTGTGACTGCTTCAGTGAATCAGTTTGTTCTTTTCTCTGATCTCGTTCATGTTTTAATT
The DNA here is from genome assembly GCA_031762355.1 of Hypsolebias martinsi. Lineage (NCBI taxonomy): Eukaryota > Metazoa > Chordata > Actinopteri > Cyprinodontiformes > Rivulidae > Hypsolebias > Hypsolebias martinsi. Next base: position 13,505,063 of record JARVGQ010000610.1, on the reverse strand, counting down.
TTTGGATTGTCTGCAAGTAAAAAAAAAAACAGTTTAAAGTGAATTTGGGTGCAGATGTAAAAACACAACACACACATTTTATAAATGGTTTTAAATGTTTAACATGCAGATTTTAGATTTATTTAAACGTCTTAAGTGGTCTTATTACTCTTGGTCTATCACAGACGTGTTCAGTCCTGGTCCTCGAGGGCCTCTCTCCTTCCTGCATGTTAGAGGTTTCTCTTCAGCACACATTATTTGAATCAATGGGGGATTAAAAGGATTCTGCAGAACATGAAGAGGTAATTCATCCACTGAATCAGGCTGGTGCAGGGAATCCAGTAAAACATGCAGGACAGTGACCCTCCAGGGTGACGATTGGACACATTTGGTCTATCATGTATCGCATCATTCCTTCCCTATTTTATATTCATATCCATCATTTATAAGTGTGTAATCTGAATAGCAGACCTAAAAGAACAAGCTCGTGTTTAGATTGGTCTAATTTGTTGAACAGGTTTTGTGCTCTACTCCTTCACAAAACTTCCTTGTTTGATTTTCAACACCTCTTTTGTTATTTTAAAGCTACGTTTGCCCGTTTTAGCCTTGACCTCTTCACTCTAACCCAACTCTTCTTTTGTTCTCGTGTGTCTTTCTAGCTGGTCAGCATCGGCTCCTCTTACAACTACGGAAACGAAGACCAAGCAGAGTTCCTGTGCGTAGTGTCCAAGGAGCTGCACAATCAATCATACGGGACCAACAGTGAGCCCAGCGAGAAGGCGAAGGTAAGTGTGTGGAAGGTCTTTTTGACAATTCATCCTAACATGGGTGGAAGTGGCTTGTGCTAACTGCTCAGACTGTGTTGCGTTAATGAATGCACTACCAGGGGAGAGAAGGCACCACTAATTTATTAATGACGAATCACTATGAAGGAGTGCACTGCGTATATTAAGATGTTCTCTGGAGCTGAGGTGGGGAGGAAGAGCCTGAATAATGTTGTCACAGTATGAGGACAGAATTGTTGTAGCCAGAAACTAAACTGTTTTTCTGCTCCTAAACCGTACAAAGACGTTTGTAACTGAATTAATGTTTTGTTTTTGTTTTTTAATTGTGCCCTGTATGATCTAAACCAACATGTAGATGTTGTAATCCATGTAGGAGGAGGATTAGGAGAGCACAGGTCTGCAGATTAGTGGAGCTGTTGGCAGGGCCTAACATCTTAAAGGGTTAGGGATTGATGGAGCCGTCGAGCTACGAGAAATTCACACCTCACTCATTGATCATCAGCTAAGAGCCCGCTAATTTAAAAATGGACATGCAGGAATAATAACATTGTTACTGCTCTTTTTTTTTTTAAATTGATTGATTTATTCCATTAAAAAGATCAAATATTAATATGATTGCATAAATATATAATTTTTGCCCCTTCCAGAAGCATCATATCCAAACAAAATTCATTATGATGATCTTTGCCTTACAAAACAAAAGCAGTCTTTAAATTTGTGTAAATGACCAGAAACGGTTGTAACAAACAGAGCTTGACTGAAAGCTGCATTTTGTACACGTTATTTGTAGCTTTATTTTAAGTTATGTATAAAATGAGTAGCATCCTATTTTTCACCCCCTTTTCCCTGTAATTCCATTTGTCACCTGGTTTCCTCTTCCCAAAATTGGACGTCTTCCTTCGTCTCCATTATTTTACAACTCGCCTTTTCTTGTCTTCTTCTTCTGGGCATGTCGCTCGGAGGACCAAGAGGCACATCAAGAAATGAATGCGTGATTAGGATGAGCACTTGTGACTCAGTGGTGATTGTCCACTGCTCGTAGCTCTTCCACCAGAACCCTCTTCAGTTTGTCCTCTTTCTGCTCCAAGACGTGTTCCATTTGTTTTCAAAGACGACGAGCGCTAATATAAGATGCAGGAATGCTAAGTGACAGAATCCAGGCTGTAAATCAGCTTTAGAGTACTAAGAGCGTTCAAAGGCCAGATGGTTGGAGCTGATATGGATGCCCAGCTACAGGTGAAGCTCTCTTTGAAACCTGACGGGAAGAGCTCCATTTGTCTCTGACCCTTATCTTTATTGACATGCTTGCTGTTTAATGGAGGGCAAGCTGAATGAATCATGTGCTGCTGCATCGTGATTCATTCCCCCTCAGAGGGACATTTACAAGAACAAGAGGTCCAGTGGGCCCCCCTCTTTCATTCTTGTGCCCAGAAAAGTGGTAGGCTGTAACAGAGATGAGTTAAAATTGAGTTTATTCCTAAACCCTGTAGTTTATTCATTCATTGAATTAATTTTATTTTTACTTTTTGGATCTACCTTTGAATTGCTATATTGCTAATAGAGGTGGGACAGCTGAGTGCATCAGTCCATGCAATGCAATGTTGTGACTGCCAGAATAAATTCTTGCTACGGAACAACATTTGTAAGAGTTCAACAAATACAATCTCTAAAAATCCACCTCCCGTTTGTTCAGAAGTTGCTAAATAATTTGAACTGGTTATTTAAGACACAGCAGGAAATATCCAAATATGATCAAATCCCTGTGACTTGTACAACTGTTAATTAGCTAATTTAAATGATCTCAATACTTTTTCCAGCTTTTAGCTGTTGAGAAAGTGCTTTATTTGTGATATTGCTTTTAAATAATCTTTGTTCTATCAGTTAATTTTTTTAGTGACTAGTTGCTTCTGTAAAACAAACATTAAAAAGAACAAAATACCTTTTTTAGATCATAAAGTAACTTTTTTCTCTCCAAATTTTGTTTGGAGTCAACGACACAAAAACATGGTGTTCACTTCTGAGTTACAGAATATCTCCTTCCACACATGTTTTTGAATATTTATAAACTGTAAACATCTTAATGCCACAGAGATCTGTTAATTACACCAAAAATGTCTACAGAATGCAAAGAGTTGTACAAAGGAGAGTTTAAACGGAACGTTTTTCCATCGTTAAGGTTGATCCCGCTCTGCGAGGGTCAACAAATAAATCAGCCAACAGATTATAAGAAAAAAAAATGCTGGAGTTTGTATAAAAAGACTTGAGATGTGATGGTTTTTTTTCTTCTTTTTCTGCAGATTCTTCAGGAACGGGGTTCCCGGATGTGAGCAGGACGCAGTATTACGAGCTCCAGGTGTTAGGATGCAAACGTATCATCTTTGTGGACGAACGCTCAGCACAGCAAAGATTTAAAACGGGGGGCGTGGGGGTGTTATTTTTGTCTTCCCCTTCTTAGTTTGTTTTTATTTCTGGATGTAAATAAGCCTGTTTACTAACAGTTTGTGCCTGTACGTTTAAACTGGACCTTTTTTTTTTGTTGTTTGTTTTTTTGTTGAATTTGAACTAGTGGCAAGTATTTGATTTTTTTTTTCTTTTTAATCTGAATCTAAGTAAATGTAATCT
>JARVGQ010000610.1:13487663-13501586 GCA_031762355.1 Hypsolebias martinsi | reverse complement strand
CCCCCCCCCCCCCCCCCCCCCCCCCCCCCCCACTAGTAAAGGATCAAAATCATCACTTAATGGAGACCAAGAAGGGATGTGCGCATGTACACGAGTTAAGACTATTAAAATATTAAATTATGCCCAACATCCCACTGACACATTTGTTTTAAGATTTCAAACTGAAGTTTTCTTTTACTTTAGAAGCTGACTTTATCAACCTGCCCAATAGTATAATCGTGATACGAGTGTGGAGGTATATTAAATCTCTTCACATCTGAGGCACCCCTTTAAACATGAGCGTTAGGACAGAGGTTCCCAACCCTGATCCTTGAGGAACACCATCCTGCATGTTTAAGTTGTTTCCTGCTCCAACACACCTGACTCAGCGATTTACCGTATTTTTTAGACTATAAGGCACACTGGATTATTACCAGGCGCACTGGTGCATTAAGCGAAACAACACAGTCTGATAAGTCAAACTTTATTTAACTTATTCACAATAACCACACAAAATCTGTTTTGGGTCTGTAACCACAACCAGAATTCATACACAAGGCACCAGATTATAAGGCTCACTGTCGATATTTGAGAAAATTAAAGAATTTGAAGTGCGCCTTATAGTCTGAAAAATACGGTAATTACTCCCTCAAGTTTTGCAGAAGTCTATTAATCACGCATTCATTCAAATCAGGTGTGTCAAAGCAGGGAAACGTTAAAAACATGCAAGATGGTGTTCCTCAAGGACCAGGGTTGGGAACCTCTGAGTTCATATGTCGCAACAGGTCTTGCTTTCAGCCAGATGTAAGATTTAGATGGGTCTAAACTCAAACAGCACAGTGGAGCATATCTTAGAACCCAGTTCTCTGCAGATTGTGTTAATGTTTAAAAAAATACATTTAACGAACTGCCAAACTTATTTCCAATGTGAATTCTGTTAGGCAACGATTTTTACTCTAGGGGGGAGGAAAAAATCATTGCAGTTCAGACTTTATTTCTCCTCTACATAAATATATCTTTAACTCTTATTTTACATTTGAGGAGCATCTATTATTTTTAATGTGAGGAAGTATTTGTAGTTTGTGGACTGGAACTATTTTAGGTGGTGGTGAAGGACTTCTCTTCATATCAAGAGTGTTTTTGTTTTCATGTAAATAATCCAAATTCAATACTAATATTTATCTCTTAAAGAAAAGTTGCACGTTTTGTACACTGTATAGAGGACACAGCTTCAATGGGGAAGCTGTTCGTACTGGATCTTAAACACAAAAGAGCAAATTTTGGTAATGTTAACTTCTGTTTTCGCATTGTTTGTGGGGGACTCGAGAGTTTTCTGACCTGCAGCAGCTGATGATGCTGTATTGGGCGTTTTTCTTAGAGAAGGCGCCCGTAACATATTTTGATAATGATAACAAAGCTATACTTGGCTGGCTATGAAATTGACTGTTACATTTAAAATGAGATTTTTTTTTAATTATTTTTCAGTGTAACATTTTTAGCATAAGCAGAAATACGAGCACTACAGTGGAGAACACTGTCTACACTGCTTGCAGCCTGTACTGTTCTCCATTGTAAAAATTGCTGCTTTTTTATTTTAAGAAAGTTGTTTCAAGTTTGTTGTGATTTTTTTTTTTTAATTTTATATATAGGTTGAACATTTCATTCAAAATTAATCATTTAGTGTTGCCTTTTTTTCCCCAGTGACCAAAATCCAATGTCTTATGTGTAATTTAGACATTGCTCTTAGTGTCAGGGACAAGCAAACTTTTCTTAATGCTGGCACACTTTGTACATTGAGACTTGTTAACGACACACAAACCTCCAGTTAATCACATGCACACTTAATACACTTGACTAAACCAGTTTTTATACAGTCTTGAGAACAAGTATGGATGCATGTTTTATTTTCTATAGATTTACACACAGATGTATAAACACACAAGGGCTTTTAAATTGCAGATCTGCAAAGACGTCTAATCAACGTAGACTGGATTTCCTGCCAGAGCTAGGCTATGTTTACATTCGCTGTAGTATTCTGAAGCCTTCCAATTAAGTACTGTCTTGCACTCCTCCACACGTTAACCTTTGTCTGACTTGTGTAACCTCACAAATGGCAACTAAGCACTCTTTGGGCTATCACTCCCAACTTGCAGACTTGTTTAAGATACCACATCCTTTTCTAATTTCTGATGCTTGAACCTTGTAGAAAATCTTGTTTTCCACATTTATGATAGCTGAAGTAATTATAGAACTTACGTTTGCTCAGAGCTCCTGTTTATGGGTTTTTCTTGAAGACATTTCAGTACATATTTGAAATGCTTTGTAAATTTGACTTATTTTGTTATACAGTATCAAACTGCTTACCTTTTTAGCAGCGACACTGCATTTAATGCTCTTCTCACACAGTTTGTTTAATTAAGTATCTTGACATCAATAATCAATTCATCGAATGGACAAAAGTTATCAAATGTGTAGCCTAATACTTTTAAGTGCCCAGTCTGTTTTGCATTCAAGTCATTACCCACAGACCACTAATGCATGATTGATGATCACAACTTTTAATCAGAGGGAATGAATGTCATTTATCCTCAAGCTAACAGATACATTATTGAATATGGTTCTCATATCACTACATGGATCACTTCTATATGATCTTATGCAATGTTAAAAATGTACAAACTTAAGTGCGAAGGGGTAAGAGATCGATCTGTATGGTCTTGCATAAATAAACCCATTAAAAAAAAGTTGTCATCCATATGCCTGTTCGTTTTATTTCTTATTATTTTTAATTATTTAATGAAGATTTTCAGTAGACCACTTTATATATGGTTGACTGAGCGTTCCTTAAAATTTATTTTTAAGTTGATGGCGACCTCTTGTGTCGTACCTGTAAATTAATTTTCTTTGCTTAGTAGTCTGGAACAATGCCTGTTTAAATACTGTATTTTTTTTCTGCAGTTTTATGTGCACACATGAAACTAAAAAGCGTTCTCAAATACGACACTTTTGCACAAAATTTGTGAAATATTTAAATGGGGGACATAAATATGTCACTGGATTCTTAAATTGTTTGGGGCTTCTTTCTGATCAAAGATGATACACGTCTCAAGATAGAAATCCCACTGCGGGAACGAGACCAGCCGGTCTTGTATAATAAATTAATCCAAAGTATTTATTACGTCTATTGTAGTTGAAAGCAACTATCTACGCACCTAAATTGTTTTTGAAAATTCATTTTACGCTGACTGCTATAGTTAGTCAACAAAATTATGAAGTTTTAACAAAAACACGTCGGGAGAATCTTCCAATTTTAAGCTTTAAAGCCCAAACGATAAATCGGTATCGGATCGTTTTGGGGGGGGGGGGGCATAATGAACAAAACCGGAAGTGACGGATGGATGATTGTTTCAGTTCGCTGTTTTTGGCTCTATTCGGAGCGGCTGGTTTTTCCGGAGGGAAACTTTACAGGGTTTAACAGGATTCAAGCACGATTAATTCATTTCGCTTGATTAGCAAAGACAGTACAACCATACTGAGAGGTAGGAGCACGCCCTAATGGCGGATATCTTATCTTTTTCTCTTGTATCTTGATATTTTGACCGCTTCACTTTGCGCCATTTTCGCTAGTTTGGTAACGCATATATGCGCCTTACAGCTCTGGTGTTCTTTGTCCCTATCCCTTAATGGATATTGACATGTTTAAAAAATATATTTATAAACTTGCCTGATAAAGCAACAATTAGAGGTGATGTTGAGCGGTTGATGAACGGCGATGAGTACTTCTGTCGACCCAAATTTTGCCTAAATCAAGTGCAGTTGCGCATTTTTGTGCTGCATCAGGCCGTGTCGGACGCTAACAGCGCGATTTTGGCGCACATGAGTTAGCTTGATAAGCTAACAAGCTAGCTTTTGCTAGCCAAATATTCTCAGCGCTCAGTTAATACACGTTTGTTGGCCGTAACTTTACATTATACGTTAGTGAGTATAAAATAAATTAAATGCTAAATATTTGTGGTCCACTTTAAAATTACAAATGGTATTTTTTTTAAAACAAATTAGAAGAGAACGTTTCATTTAGCCCTGTTTTTACCACCGGCGGCTAACTTGGTTAGCTTTCCAAAACCGTTGCTTTCAGACATATTTCATAACGGCTAATTAAAACAAGCTAGCGTCACGTTTTAAATGTTCTGTAATTTGTGAAATTATGTTTGAATGGAGTTAATAAATATTGAGACATCGGCTTAGGCAATATTTATATTACTGCTGTAAATATCGCCCAAAAATGTTTTAATTCAACTGAATTTGTTAAAGCAGTCCTGCCGTTTTATGAGTTTGTGTCATCAGCCTAGCTGGATAGTTGGTACTGTATTCATCTCTAATTGTGTCCAGGTGATCTTTGGACCAATTCAAATTAAAAAATGAAGAAATATATTAAAAGTGTACAGTCCTTGAGTATGAATTACTGGTTTAAGATAAACTAATGGTGCTTTTGTTTTAAACTTCCTGAGCTTAACGTTTTTCTTAGTTCATATTTTAGATCTTATTACTGTTTTTCTTTTACATTTTATACTTTAGTTGGATGTAACTGGAACACTGTGTACACAGTGTCGTTCCACCACATGTACCACATGTGGTGCGTATGACAAAAACTACACTTACTACCCTGCAGATAGAAGCTGCTCTGATTTTTTTATTTGCATTTGAAAGTAGTCAGTCATAAACAACCAAGTCTCCAACTGGCTTCTTTGTTTTAATCAGCCGTTGTTTGGAATATGACAAACAAAATGTATCCTCCAAATGTTGAAAGTCAGATTATTTATTGACTCAAAGCCTATAAAAAGAAATCCAAAGCTTCTATTTTTAGTCTTGTACAAATGGTTTTATTTAAAAAAAAAATGTTTTATTAATGCTAATTCCTTTTCATTTCAGGAGTTCGAACACCATGTCAGGTATTGCATTGAGCCGGCTTGCCCAGGAGCGCAAAGCATGGCGGAAGGACCATCCTTTTGTAAGTAGTGTCTCAGAAAATTCACAGATCGAGTTTTGACTGCAACAAATTACTCCACAGTAATTGCTTTTTTAATTTTTTCCAGGGATTTGTAGCCGTACCAACAAAAAATCCAGATGGAACCATGAATCTTATGAACTGGGAATGTGCTATCCCTGGAAAAAAGGGGGTAAAATGTCTAAAACATTGTTTTTCTTAACCAGATCATTATCAACTACTGATTCATTCAACCTTTATTTATACGGGTTAGTCTCATTGAGTCACGAGGAATCATTTTCAAGAGACTTGTGTCCTAATAAAGAAAATGTTTCTATAAAGTAGATATAGCTACAGTAAACATACCCTTTAATCGGTTGTACAACAAGACTGGGCTTATTCTTGAAATACTAATCAGATGTGTGTTTTCTTAGACTCCATGGGAAGGAGGTCTGTTCAAACTGCGCATGTTGTTCAAGGACGACTACCCTTCTTCACCTCCAAAATGTGAGTTGATTTGTCCTGCCTGTACTCAGTATAATCACAATTAAGAATTATTTATAAAAGCATTCATTGATGAAACTGGTTTTATTAGGGTATCAAATTAATTTGCTGTTTTGAAAGAGTAACAAAGTTAAAGAATTTGAGCCGCACACTACAGTTTTTGTTCTCCCTGCAGTTTTTATTACCAGGCAGGAATCCTGTTTAAAACAAAGTTTCTTGTAAAATAAGAAACAGAGAACATGGGAAAATGTTCCTGCTTTTCCAGTACACCTAAACATTGTAGCACGTGTGCAAATTGTGATGAATCATTTTGACCTTTTGTCACTGAATTATGCAATTCAAACTAAACTTTAATCATTTTTAATTATCTTCATGAAAAGGCCTGTCAGACAATTATTACTTCAGTGAATTTTAGACCAGGCCAAAAAACTGAAGTTTGTCATGTCTTTATGTAGTGATGGCATTTAAGTTAAAGGGGTAGTCTGGTCATCTTGACCTTTTTTCAAAGGTTTATCAATAGGTTTTGCCTTTTTAGCTGTGACATCAGTCATAAATCACAAACCAGTGTTTCCCCTAGTTTACTTCCCTTGCCAGGGTGCTTATATCCTCTGTGATAACTGCAAACTGTGGAGAAAGAGGCAAATGTCTAGGCTAAAAGCTAGCCAAATAAAGGCTCATTTTCATTTATATTGTTTTTCAGGTTTATAAAATAACTCGTCTCAAAACAACATTGGTGTAAAAAAAAAAAAAAAAGTACAACCCTGTTACATTAGCACTTTTTTTAACCAAGAAGCATTTTTGTTTTTACATAGGTGTGCTGAATATGACGACCATGTTTAGAGACGACAGTGCAGAGGCTGCTGAATGATCAGCACGCCTAATGAGTGTAAAAGTTTACTCAACTATTGGTGGATTGAAACATTCAGCAGCCTCTGCACTATCGGTGTAAACATGGTCTCTATGCTGAGCACACACATCGTACACATAGTAACACAATTGTTGTTGGTTGAGAAAACCGCAACAAACTAGGAGGTTCTGTGCATAATTGTATGTTGTTTTTCAGAAAGTGTTGCTTTAAAAGCTTAATAAATGGGCCCTTGTTTGGCTAGTCGTTAGCCTAGCCTGGATGGAAATGTCTACTTCTTGTGTACTCGATGCTGTATAGACGTTTTTCTATTGTCCAGAGTCAGCACGACTCACTTCACCCTGATTTGACACTGATATGTTCTACACAATCTTTAGTTTCCCTTATATCTGAGTGGAACCTTGGTTTGAGCGAGTTGTCACATCCTTGCTGCCTGAAACTCACCACCAAACAATAAAATTAAACACTCGCCGTCCTCTGCCAAAGCTGCTGTGGCTGAGCCGAGGCCACCTTCCCCCTGCCGGCAGAGCCTGTAAATCAAGTCCACTTGGTTTACTTCTGAATTCTGTCAACCAGAAAGCACAAGTGTCTGCACCTCCTCATAGTACCACAGTGCTGGTTTAGGTGTTGCCATTGTAATGCACTTTGTATGCATGTTTTTTAAGTAAATAATAAAAATGAATGTGGTATTTGTGAAGTTTTAAAAAATATTGTGTTTGAGTCTTGTGAAGGAAACACTCCCATGACTTACATTGCTCTTTGGCCAATCAGTGGCTTGCAGTCTACTGACATTAAACATTCAGCTTGTTTGAAACTTCGGCCGAGTACCGGTAGGTTCTAAAAACAGCTGGAAATGGTTGGGACCACCCAATGGTGAGACTCTGAACCCACGCCTGGTCAACGAGAGTCAAGCTCATGTTAAAGGATCATTAGACTGATATCACAGCTGATTAGGTACTATTAGACAAAACATAATTTCAAAAATGACCACATTATCCCTTTTAAAATCATCTGAAGCTAATGCCTTCTGGTGTAAATGCTCAGAGGTGTTATGGTTTACCTGCGATGTGGTTTGTTTTCAGGTAAATTTGAGCCTCCGCTCTTCCATCCAAATGTGTATCCATCAGGCACAGTATGCCTATCTATTCTAGAGGAGGACAAGGACTGGAGACCAGCCATCACAATAAAGCAGGTTTGGATCACTGAGCATTCACACAGCTGGTCCTGCATCAAGTTGATTTAGTTTAGTTATTTAGTCTTATCCACCATTGTTTTTATCTAGTTTAACATTGACCACACAGATTTTTTTTTGTCACAATAGTTGTATTTATAGTCACGATAAATACAACAGGCTTTAAAAATCTAATGTTTTGGCCTCAATAACAAAGTCTTGTTTTGTTTGTGTCCTGTAGATCTTATTAGGCATCCAAGAACTTCTAAATGAGCCAAATATCCAGGATCCAGCCCAAGCAGAGGCTTACACAATCTACTGGTGAGCAACATTTAATTCCATCTCATTCTGATTTCCAAACAAAACACAATATAATAAAGTGTTTCAAATCATTACACTATTTGTCAAATACCATTTTAACTAATTACTGTATACTGATTTAAGCATGTGGGATTTACCGGTAGGTTTCAAATTGTTTTTATTTGTCGTTGTCTTGCTAAAAGGCTGCCCATACAGTATTCTCATTTATAAACAGGACATGATTGTTTGTTTGGGTTCAGGTGGATTTATTTTATTTTTTTAAGTTGTGTTTTAAACATTGTTCAAAATATTTAAAGTTTGAGTTGTGTTAACAATAATTTACAGGGTTTCTAGGCAGTTTTGAAAAATTTAGAGTTCAATTCCAGGTCTGGAGGGCAAGAACAAAGCATAGAAAGTATATTCTTAATTACGTCAGAGCTGCAGTAATTCCTGTATTGTTCCTGTACAACAAAATTCTGTTTCTCTTGTAGATCATATTGTCTCCTAAACTACAGGAAATAATCAGACTTTAATAAAATCAACAAAGCACTTTATTTAAACAAGCATATGCAGGCTGGGTATGAAGACTTTGAAAACTTTAAATTAGTTTACAGATGGTCAGATTTGCATTTCTGGGAGAGGAAATTGTAAAATTCTGATTAAAAAAAAAAAAATTTCCTTGGTAAAAATGCTTTTTTGTTGTTGTTGGCAATGGGCTGTATTTCAAGAGGGAAAAGTCTTGCAGAAGTTGGTATTTGTTGATCTTTGCAAGTGTAGTGTGAAGCCAAAGGAAAAATAAAAAGGTCAAAATTCATCAACAAAATATTTTATAAAACGTGTTGTAGGTCTGACTTTGTGAACTTAATGAAACTTTTTCAAAGCACCAAAAACTTTAAAAAGTCCTGAAAACATTATTGTCCTTATTCTAGAGTAGATTGCTGCATAAAAATAACTTGTTTTTGCCTGTCTTTTTTTTTTTTTCTTTTCCAGCCAAAACAGAGTAGAATATGAAAAAAGAGTTCGAGCACAAGCCAAAAAGTACTCCCCCTCGTAAGAGGTGCCGGCTCGCCTCGCTGCGGCAGAAGGAATGGGTTTACCAGGAGTCGCCTCTCCTCGCCCAGCCTCTCGATGAATGTGCTCCTCTCACATCAGGACTCGCTTAAAGACTTTCTATTTAAACTCCACACATTCTGTGCCATCCTCTCACCTGTTCGTTTTTCAATCTTAAATACCGGTTGGCGCGTAACGCTGGGAGGAGGGACGGGTGCTCGAGCGCCCCGGTCATTTCTTTTTAAACGTTGTCTTACGTGGTGCGAGGGACGCAGCCTCTGTTTCATCTACTCCATGCGAAGTTGGCCGTCATCAATATTCATGGAAAAAAGAAATGTCTGTTTTATTTTTGCTCTTTTCACAGGGTCCTTTTTTTGTTTCCCTTTTATTTTTCATAAATTTAATGTAAAATCAGCTAAATTCATTGTCAGTATTTCACCTGCTGTATAATGAATGGCACTTTTATACTGTTGTTTCTCACTAGTGTCTCTAGATGGCTCTGTCTAATTTCCTTTCCCAGGTTTTTCTATTCAGCATGCTGTAAAATACATAGAATCTGCTGCCTTGGCTGTCTTTTTGTTATTCAGAGTGTTTGCTATGGAATAAGTAAAAATGACCACAGTCACTGAGGTAGGTAGGCTTACTTCTGTACTTTAAACTTTAAGGTTATATGGTGCTTTGTTCATGTATGTGTTGGCTTAATAAACTTTCTACAAAATATTACAGCCTCTTATTTAAAACGCATTTAAAAAAATTGTTCAAAGGCGAAATATTTAATCGGCTGTTTCTCACATTATATACATCTTAAAATACATATAGCTCAGGATAAAAAGGATAATTTGCTGAAGATAACTTTGATGTAGCAGTGTTCCTCATTTTATGGTTTCTGCTTCCCCAACAGTTCATGCTGATGATCTGTGTTGAGCAGGGTTCCCATGATGCTCTGCTGGCCGCTCAGCGTGCAGTACTCGTTGCAGTACCAATGAGGCTCCCTCTCCAAAGACATGTCGCTGCAGAGCCAGCACCCAGAGTCCTCTGCAGGGCTGCCTGACTCGGACCACACAGGCAGGGGTGAGCTGCCCTGAGCTGACAGCCAGCTGCTGTCCGTGCACATGCTGAGGTCAGCGTCGCAGACAGCTGCAGGTATGTTCCTGTACCCGCTGCCCTCCATCCACTGCTGCTGAAAGATGGAAGACCTGTCACCCTGGGTGTCTCCAAACTGAACCAGGGTGTCGATTTTAAGGGCTTCTTCTGCTTTCAAGGCGTCTGGTGCGTTTTCGTGTGTAACCACCCAGCTCTGCAATCAAAGTAAAGGTCAAACATCAGAATTCGTGCCGGGAGTTTCTATGAAGGACCCTCTTACCTTGAAGTCTCCCTGGTAGTCTGTGTACAGGCTGTGGAAGTAGGGAGCTGGAGTTGGGATGAAGGTATTTCGCCTCCACCTGTTTCAAACATGTTTGGCTGTTTTTGCATCACACACATATTTACAGAATTAATTTAGGAGTCTAAAGAAGAAACTTACATTTTAATGGGGCCATAGTACAAAAGTAGGACGATCACCACCATCACACCCAGGGCACCAAACGCCACAGGCAGCTCAAAAGTTAACGTTTTTGTGGGGAGACCTGCACGAGGAGGAAAAAACAGAACGGAAGATTTAATAGAAAACATGAACTGTTTTGAATCAACAAAAATAAGAGGGGAAATCTAAAACTTTTCCTGATCCCCCTGTATCTTTGAAGATGTATCCACCATCATTCACAGCTGGAGCCATCCTCCAGAGGACCTCAGAGGACCATTCGCTCCACTGGCCCTTGTAATGAACGTTGTCTGGACTGGACCGGACTCTTGCAGCGTACTCTGTGTCTGGCTCAAACCCATCCACAGAGCAGCTCGTACTCGCCGTCTTAAAAGGCCTTCCTGCCTGGAAGACATGAACATGGGACATGGTCTATCTGTTCTTTAGATTACATGTGTTCTGTAAGATTCACACGGCCCAGATTCATGCAAATAACTGGACCAGCTAAACATTTTGCACTTCACATTACAATATAGTTTTTTTTTTTTTTTATCCAAAGACTGGGAGAAACCCTTGTCTGCAGGTGCTAAATCTGTTTTCTTAGGACATTGACATTGGTTTACTTTCATTGTTATTAAAAATTTAAAATAAAAAGCTCCAAGTGTAAATCTACTGAACAGTGTGTAAGGAAAACAAGTACTGTATATGAACACCCTGCAACTTTGCAAGTTCTCCCACTTAGAAATCATGGAGGGGTCTGAAATGTTCATTTTGGGTGCACGTCCACTGTGAGAGACATATTCTAAAAAGAATATCCAGAAATCACAATGTTTGATTTTTTTATTTATTTTTTTAATAATTTATTTGTGTGTTACTGCTGCAAAAAACTATTTGAACTAGGGCTTTAACAGACTACTCGAGTAATCGACACATCGATTACTAGGACATCTATCGAGTTTTTTTAATTTCACGTTGAGTATTCGTAGTGACAGAACAAATTGAATCAACTTCCTGTTTGGAGCGCGTTGCGAACGGGTGTTACACCATATTCTGTGACCACTGTATACTGTATTGTGACCATAGGGAGCGGTGTTGAATGCACTGTTGCAGGTCACAGAATATGGTGTAACCGGGTCCAATCGACCGAACCAGAACCAGCTTCCTCTGACCTTGTTTCATAAACAAAACAAAAAATTAATCTCTAAACCTATATATATTAAAAAAAAAAAAACTATAAACATAATAATCTCTAAAAGTAAATCTAATGCGCACCACCTCGGGCAGTGGTGCATGGTGGTCGACCACCCCACTTTTTTTAATTTTCGTTTTTTGCGCACGTTTCTTTCACTTTTGCAGCTTAATAATATTAACTACCGGTAATAGTTTTGTTTTTCCTGTGACATATCTGCAGTATGATAAATGGTAAGAGCATAATATACTCTCCCAATGTTTTTTGGTCTTTTTTTGTTGATGTAAATAATAAATGAAGTTTTTATGCATTTTAATTATTTATTTATTTTTGCATCTTAAGTTCCTATGACATCAACTATTCGAGATCTGTTCGAGTTCTGTTTCATCCCTCCTGATCGCCAGAGGGCGGTGCTGAAAACACTGAATGTTCACAGGTGTGACCAGATAAGCAGTCAGAGGCTATATAGCCTATCGTTTATCTGTCATTCACTCCTTCTTTCTTCTCGCGTGCGGTTCAATCCAAGGCTTCAGACCTTTGGATCTTTTCTCTACCGTCGAGGCCCATTAGCTTGTTAGCTGGAGCAGCGTGCTCCCCTTCGTGGGCCGCGACGGTTAAACCTTTGTGAAGGTATTTCATTGGGGGTGACCGTAGCCTTGACTACTGTGTTAAGCTCTGGTGATTGGTCTCTGCTTATTTTGCTGGCGTTCGTGCGGCGGCTCCGCCCCGCGAGGAGACTTCTGTGTGGATTTATACGTAAGTAGTCTTACTGTAATTTGAAGCTTCCAAGTGTGGGAGTTTCAATGGTAGCTTTTCTGCCATTGGTTGCGGCTCCGTCCACTTCCTGAGATGATTAGGATTCACAGTCCACTGAAAGTAGTCTGATTTGTTTGGTTTACGCAGCCAGGTATGTTCTGGCCTCTTTTAGTTTGGCCTTGTTTTTTTCTTGGTGAAGGTTGGCTTTGTGCGCCCTCTCCCAAACATTTTCTTCGCCAGCCTTGACCAGATGGGTTAAGCTGCTGGTGCTAGCCTCTCAGTTTGGCCTTGTTTTTTTGCCTTGGTGACGGTTAACGTTATGTACCCTGTCCCAAGCAGTTTTGATTGCGCTAGCAGTGCTAGCATCTCAGTTTGGCCTTGTTTTAGGTCACTGAGGCTTGTGCCTCATATCTATTTTTTTTACCAGCATCGAGTCAGTCTGGGTGAACTAGGCTTACTGGTTCTGACCTTTCTTTTGATTGGTGACGGCGTATGTTCGCGCCTTCCTATCCCAATCATTCTTGCCGGCATCATACTGCTTAGGCTGAACTGGGCTTCTAATCTGACATTGTTTTTGATTGATGAGGCGTGTGGTCGTGCCTTCCTGTGCCCAGTGAGAGCGTTGGAGGCGTACGTGGCAGCTACTGCCGCTATACGACAGTCGGACCAGATGTTCGTGTGTTACGGTTTTTCTAGGTTGGGCTGTCCTCTTTCCAAACAGCGCCTCTCCCACTGGATTGTGGATGTCATCTGCCACGCCTACGCAGCAGGGCATGGGTCCCCTGCCAGTCAGTGTAAAGGCTCATTCTACCAGGAGTGTGTCCGCTTCCTGGGCTGCCCTGAGGGGGCTCCACTGGACGCAATATGTGCTGCTGCATCATGGGCTTCCCCAAGCATGTTCACCAGATTTTACCGGGTTAATGTGGCCACCCCTCATCCCCTGGGCCAGGTTCTTCTGCAAGGGCCCTCTGGGCCCCCTCAGCGAGGTGCGTGCTCAGGATTCTATATGACATCGTTGGTATTAGGCATTCAGTGCTTTCAGCACTGCCCTTTGGCCGTCAGGAGGAATGAAATAGAACAAAAGTTATGAATGTAACTACGGTTCTTTGAATCCCGGATGACCGCCAGAGCTTCTCTGTCACTCAGAATCCTTGCTTTACGCAAGAAGATTCTGTAGGAGTGAATTATGGATAATGATAGGCTATATAGCCTCTGATTGCTTATCCGGTCAAACCTGTGTGACGTCGTTGATATAATTACTCGAACAGCGCATGCGCGCAGGGAACATTCAGTGCTTTCAGCACCGCCCTCTGGCGGTCATCCGGGATTCATAGAACCTTAGTTACATTTGTAACGTTCGTTTTATTATGTTAATGTCGAGTTTAAAAATTATGTACTCATTCAACCCCTAATTTGAACACCTGCCAATCAGCAACAATTCTGGCCCTCAAAGACCTGTTAGTCCACCTCTAAAAAGTCCACGTCCACTCCACTTATTATTCTAAACTAGAAGCACCTGTTTGAGTTCATTAGCTGCATAAAGACACCTGTCCACCCCACACAATCAGTAAGACTCCAACTACTAACATGGCTAAGACCAAAGAGC
>JARVGQ010000610.1:13477267-13487563 GCA_031762355.1 Hypsolebias martinsi | reverse complement strand
GATCTTCTGTGCTGGGCCATCCTTTTGGCCAGTGGCTGTTTAGTTTCCCCGATATAAGACTGATCACAGCCCTCCTGGCTATTCGGTTTGTACCAGAGCACTAGATCTTTGGGATGGACCAGTCTTTGTGGTTTATACTTCTCACCTTAAATATTTTGTTATGACTTTGAAAAAGGAGAAGATTTAAAGATTTTCTTGGTTCAAGATGTCACCTGAGCTACAAAACTCCCTGGTTCAGAGGCTGACGATGATTAAGGATCAGTTAATTAGGGGCAGTTTTTGTTTCTGCTTAGACCAGTTCTCATCTGACTAGTTCATGACTGTTTGTATATCATACACAGCACATACCCATATTTTAGATCAAATGGTTTGTTTTTAGAGCACAAACTGGTCTATACTGGACATTTCCTGTCATTCTTTGTTTAATAATGATGCATCACCTTGTGCTTGTCCTCCGTTTTGTAGAAAAGCAGCTCATACTGCAGATCACTTGTCAGGTCGTGGAAATAACTGAACTCCTCGTAGGTGTTTCTCCAGGTGAAGTGGACTTGGCTTGAGTTGTGGCCAGCTGTAAGGCAGCACGGTGCGTTTGGTTTAACTGTCAGGAGGATACATATGGTTATAAAAAGTCTACATTCATTTTTTTTTTCTGCAGACACGTCCCTTCTCTGAGAATCTAACTATAAATTAAAAGAGAAACGCTAAACGATTGATTAAAAATGGCTGAAGATGCTGAAATTGAGTCGTTGAGACTAAAAATGCAGAATACTAGCACTAAAAGCATCAAAATACTAAAAACAAAACACAGTAAAAAAAAAAAAACTTGTACATTACATCATAACATAAGGTGCACTAAGGCACATTAATCGAAACAACATTTTGACAGATTTTTGAGCTCTGTACCACATAAAATTGGATCAAGGTCAGTAAGCACAACCAGAATTAATCCACAAGGTGCACCGGATTAAGTGCGCCTTATAGTCTGAAAAATATGATACAGAAATGTAGCTAACAGATGGATAATAGCAGAAGTAGCAAAGGTAGTGGAAAGTAGCAGACAACTAGCTAGAAGCTAATAGCCGCAAAATATTAGCCAAAAGCTAAAAATGGGGAAAGGGGCCAGTTCTGTGACTGGGGAAATATCTCTAAATAAAAATGTCTGAAAATTATAAACATTACATAAAACAGAAATGGTTGTACACTAGGGATGCACGATATTATCGACATGGTATCGGTATCGGCCGATATTAGCGATAAAGTTAAATATCGGATATCGACCATTCCATAAAATAAAAAACTCACCGGTATAAAAGGCTTCTGTTCTAAGTTAATTTTTAATTTCAGAAACTGTCAAGTATATCTACTTACTACTTGTGTGTTTTTCACTTGTCGCTTGCGAACAGGTTGAGTTTAGATTTGTGGAAATTGACGTATTTGCACTGTTCAAGTGTTGTCATTGTTTTAGAGGAGTAAATTTCATGAATAAATTTGACATTAAACATAATTCAAGTTAAAAGTGTTACAGCATTTTCAGCCCCTTTTTGATATCTACATTTGGTAGCAGGAAATTTTATTTTATTTTTTCATTTACCCTTTATTTATACAGGTAGTCCCATCGAGTCACGAGAACTCATTTTCAAGCTAGACCTGTTAAGGAGCCGATGATGGACCTTGCTCAGGGGTCCAGAGTGAGGCAAATGAGGGTGGAGGCAGGTGTGGGTGTTTCACCATTACCCCCCACATTTTTGATGTTGACTGCACCGGGAGTTGAACCTGCGACTTTCTGATCTCAGGCCCATCTTCTCTAACCTCTGCACCACCACTCCCACCAAACTGTTACAAAATTGTCCCAAAATGACAAAGACATGCAGAATAATGTAGTATTTTAATTCCACAGCAGAGAAACCTATGTAGTCTCTGTAAGTAGGTCTAGGGGAAAAAATATTGGTATTGGTATCAGTTATCGGCCAAATAAGTTTTAACACATTAGTATATCGGATATTGACCAAAAATCCAATATCGTGCATCTCTATTGTACACCATTCCAAATTAAGCTTTTGGTACTGTATATGAATGGCTTAAATAGAAGAAATAATTTTAAAAAACTGTAAAACAACAGTGAGATGTATTTACACAACCATCAGTTTTTACAGAGAATGTGCCTGAGATGCAGTTGAGTTGGTTGGATGGTAAATTAGGATCAGGTGAGGGGTAAGAGCAGCCCAACGTGCAGCGTGAAGCTTCATTTAACACGATCGTGGCGCTTACTGTTCAACGAGGGCTTGTACTCTTCCTCCAGCACCTCGCAGCTGTCGGAGCTGTTGTCTGGGCACAGTGAGATTTTATATGAATCTAAATCCGTAAATGTATCGTTGGGCGTTTTCTCTTGTTTATTGATGGAGCAGAAGTAACCCTGCGTGGTGCGTGCCAGCAGACACTCGTACTCCAGTCTGAGGAGAGAAGCAGGGGTGAGAGCAGACATCGTACAGAAAGTGAGATCAACTCGTTTAACGACTGAAAACAGGCCTCACTCCTCAGATGTGTCTGTGATTGTGAGCCTGAACGGTTCGTCGGCGACTGAAGTGTTTTCTGAGGGGAGGGTGTTCAGGGAGCAGTTGATGGTGTACAGGTAATTGTTCACACACTGAATATGGTGATCCACTCCTGGAAAGACACATATAAGAGATTAAACTGAGGAACAGGCGCTCCTGTTCAAAATCCCCACACATTAGAATGGAAGCGACGTCACCGACCTGTTGATCTGGATTATCGATGCTTTAGAGATCAGAAAGATGTTGAAATGGTTGTCTAAACAGCCGCTGCACAGCAGGGTGACAGAGTTTTTGCTCCTCGGTGTACCCTTAAGATGGCTGCCACAGCTAATCCACCTCAGCCAACGTATGAATAACTGTCCATTTCACAGATATTGGGCTAAGTGTTGGTGTGGTAGTAGCTGAGAGTCATTAATGACACGTACTGAGCAGCAACATGTCTCACGCAGGATCTCACATGAGATTATTCATGTTTTTTTAAGGTTTAAGGTTGTTTTGTGTTCAAGCTCACAGGAAAACGAAGTTCAGTGGTGCTGACAGACGGGTCAGAACAGGGTCTGCAACCTGCGGCTCTGGAGCCACATGCGGCTCTTTGGTCCCTCCGCAACGGCTCTTTCAAGCTTTGACCAAAACTGACATCAAACTGAATTTTATTGGTTGTTATACAAACAACAAAAAAGGATGAGTTCAAACAGTTTTTCGTCATTATTTTTGCAAATACGTGAACACCGGAGTGAGTACAAGGAGTAAAACGCACTTTAACTCAACAACGTTCAGCCAGGTCTTCTGGAAGAGACCCGGATCTGGATTATTGAGCATGAACTTAACTTGATGCTTTATTTTTTTATACGTCTGCATAGTTTGTATTTATTTTTTTATATATTAAAAAAAACTGATTTGTTTCCCCTTCTTTACAAGAATCTGGTCTTTTTCTTGTATATGTGAAAATCATTAGATATTTTTTGCTTTATAATGTCAGCCCCCTACAGCAAACCTAAAGTGGCCCATGAGCCACCAGTTGATAACCACAGTTGTTGCAGCGGACGCGTTTAATGTCGTGAACGAAGGTGAAAAAAAGTCTTTTGATCGTAAAGGTTGCAGAACCCAGTGTAAGAATATTAAGATCATATGAACGATGCTGGTGGGTGGAGAGTAACACTTTTCTACTTTTAATCAACACTTGAGAGTTTGGTTCTTTCTTGTTCGTTCAAGATAAAAAAAAAAACTAAAGCCTGATTTATTGAAAAACTTGCTGCACCTTGTCATTTATGCTGCTTCTAATCTTTATTTTATCAACGTACCTGGTGAAAACAAGAAAAGTAAGTTTAAACTTTGCCACAGCTTGACATTAAAATTGACTCTGATACACGCAGACGTTGTGTGACACGCTGAACATCAGTTGTAAATTCTGACCTGTCATCTTTTCTCCTTGCAGCCGCACGGTGCTGGTGCACTGAAGGAGAAGCAGGATGTGCAGCAGCTTCAGACTCAGAGGAGGTGGATCCATCGCTCCGGCTCAGCTCTGACATGTCAGGTCATTCTGCCCTGAAACTTTCGCACCAAACTCTTAACATGCAGGCTCAGAGAGGGGGGCAGCACCCAGGCTTCTTCACACCCACAGGAAACACGGGAGAGGGTGTGCTTCTGCTTGAAAGAGCAGCTGCGAAATAAACTTAGTTTAAAACCCCCACTTCTTCTTTTCCACTATAGTTTTGTTAAATAATAAAACCTTCTGCTCCTTACCAGAGCATGTGTCAAGATGTCACTCAGAGTTCCTGCATAAAGTTTTTCTCCTTCATATCCTCTCAAAGAGGGCTGCTCGTCCTGAGCCTGGTTCTGCTGGAAGTTTCTTCCTGTTAAAAGGGAGTTTTTCCTTTCCACTGTTGCCTTTGTGTTTGCTCAGGATGGGAGACTGTGTCAAAGTGAAGCTTCAACACGGCTTCCTTAGATAAATAACTTTTACTAATTGGCTTTTTTTTTTTTTTTTTTTAATGCATGTGAATGTTTCTGTTCAGTGCCCTGAGACGACTTCTGTTGCGACTTCACAAACTGAAACTAAATAAAATGTGTTTGTGATGAGCTGCATGACCTGTTCACATTATTTAAATTTGTGTTTCACCTGCAGTGCAAGATAGAAGTGAAAGAAGTGTTGAATTAACCATGTGGTGAGACGCGCTCTGATTATTGAGCTGATAAGTTTGCAGAACCAGACGCAACATTGAAACGTCGCAAAACAAAAAAAAGTCGACACGGCCAACTTTTACTGTCACAATGTTCTTTTTTATTCTTTCAGCTGAATAAAACGTGAAAATAACACACATTATAAAAGGCACTGATCGCTACAATGAGGGTAAAAAAAAATCATATTTGGATTTATTTGGCTCATTAACCCTCCACTCATAATATTCATGTTGTAAACGTCATAATTTTTTACTTTTTTGGTACTTTATTTTTGTACATATTGCATGTTTTTAGTATTTCTCATCCTAAGCATTTCATTGTCCTGTTAACCTTGTATACGACAAACAAGTTGAACACCTTTTAAACTGATAAACCCTAAAATGTTGTCAGCTCTTAATTAAAAATTTTACCATGAATTGTCTTTGTCAGCTCTGCCTGTTAGCAAAATATCTCATGAACCACTGGACTGATTTCACTGAAACTTTCAGAAATGATCAGCAGATTCAAGATGTCCACCACTAAAATGCTTATTACTCAGTTAACAGCACTCTGGTGTGCAAGCTGCAGGCGATACACATTCAAATACTGAATATGTTGGACAGATTACTGAAGAAATTGGGTGTTTTATTATTTTAGATAAGTCTGTACCTCAGTGGAGTCCATGCTTGTCAGGTGCACCAACACTGTTAGTGATGATGTAACTGATTTCAAAGCCAGATGCTGGAATCAGTTGCTGTGAAACATCAAGGTGTTTAGCAGCGCTTCGTGCACCGACAGCTCGACTCAGGCTGCGGTTCTGCAGCAGATAAAGGTCGACCGTGAGCCTCTCGGCTTCCTTTATACTTTCTGATTCTGTTGATTTCTTCAGCCCATCCAGTTTGATTGCACAGTGCACGTGACCTAAAGTGAAAATCCATTTTTATTTAGGCTTTTGAAGCCATGCGTGTAAATATTCGTCTCCCTCGTCGCTTCATCTCGTGTGAACTTTGCTGCAAGTCGTAATAAGTGCTCTCATGGATGTAAATTTAATTACAGAGAGTTAAATTGGGGTATTTATATCCAAAGTAGCTCTTTGTTTCAGAGCATGTTACCACAGCACATCTGAGGCCTATTTTTATTTGTTGAAACCTGAGTGACTTTCTGAGCACGCATGAGAAGCAGCGTGAGCTCGAGCTGCAAACACGCCGAGCTTCTTCTTGTCGGATGGAAATATTTAAGTTGCGCAAGTGTGTAGTGTTGCAGTTCTGCTCCATCTGATAGGAGAGTGCGCTCAGGGCTTTTTATTACTTTGATAAAACTGTTTTTCTTTTTTTTTTTTTTGATGGTGTATATGCGGCTCAGAGGTCGCGAAAAGCACGCAATCAGATAAAAGATGGTAGGGGGTGATTTTAAAGGAACATCTGATAAGACCGCTTGTAACGGGACAAAAACGAAGTAAATGTTAAGTATCATTAATTTATTATAAAATTCAACAAGTGAACACAAAAACAAGACAAGTGTACAGTTTTCTTTCCATTTGTCTAAGGATTAAATATCTAATAACTGAATGTTTACAGTAATATATAATACTTTTTGCTTCAACTTAAATATTTAAAAATAAATGGCAATACAAGACAGTAAAACGAGTTATCTTGTATCACCTTTGTAAAAAAACAAAAAAAAAAAAGTAATTGAACATGGCTCCGTGGTGTATTATGGGTATAAGACTAGAGATTTTGATTTAGTTCAGCCATTTGAGCACTTGGGTCACTCACAGGCCAGTTTACCATCAAAGGATGAGAGGGTGATGGCAAAGGCTTGCAGGGCACACAGGGGAAAACTGTAATCCATGGAGAAGACGTCCTCCGCCACACGGCCGAATTGCATCACTATGTACTCGTCTGCAGGAGACATGAGACT
This sequence comes from Hypsolebias martinsi, assembly GCA_031762355.1. Taxonomy (NCBI): domain Eukaryota; kingdom Metazoa; phylum Chordata; class Actinopteri; order Cyprinodontiformes; family Rivulidae; genus Hypsolebias; species Hypsolebias martinsi. The sequence goes on along the minus strand of JARVGQ010000610.1, from coordinate 13,480,931 downwards.
CTCAGCAAAAGGATCAGGGGGGGAGGAAAAGTATAATTTGTAGAGTAAATGAGACATCTTACCATTGTCAGGGTGGATGATCTGGAAGTTTTTCACCGAGGCCTGGGTCACACGGCCGTGGAAGTTCAGCACGTATGACTGAGTCTGTTCGTTAAAGCTGGGGGATTTGTTCACCAGGGTCACTAGCTTGTCCGTGGTGCCGTTTGCATGGCGGACCAGGAGGGTCTCGAGCTCCTGAAATCAACCAACATGTCAGTGCAACTAAAAATGACAGGTTTCATAAACAGTCGTGCGCTTAACACTCACATTTTTGGGACAGACGGTCACTCTTTGGTTGTTCTCCAACATGCCAGGGATGATCACCGTCATCTTCCTCGGACCCTTGAATCCCAGAACATTCGGCTCCTGGAACAGAAGCGAGTGTTTTGCAGGATTTCCTACTTTTTGTACAGCAGGGGTGTCAAACTCACTTACAAAATGAGGCCAAAATTAAAACCTTTTTTCAAACTAAGGGCCGGTTTCAGAATCTACATTAACTCAAGTTAGAGCTCCAACATCTTTTCTTGGTTGCAGGTTCTTCAACAAGTTTGATTGGTCTCATTTGACGTTCTCTGTTGCACATTTGACATCATAATCAAAGATTACTGAATAAATAAAAGTATTTTACATTTAAAATATCATCTTGGGGGCCAGATAAGATGTCAACGAGGGCCATGTTTGGCCCCCCGGGCCTTGTGTTTGACACATATGGTGTACAGGGTAAAATGTGTGTGTGTTTGGTACTCACGTAGCATATGGCTGCCAGTTCTTGCCTCACTGAATCACACTCTTTGATGAAGGGTTTTTTCTCTGGGTTTTCACCTCCATCATAGACTGTGAACTTTGTACCCAGAACATTAGACCTAAAACAAAGACTTCTGTCAGATTCTTGCTAAAGAAACAAGATAAATGCAGTAGATGCTGCAGAAGTACTGCATAGATTTTTAGGATTACCATTTTTATTTATTTATTTTTTAAGAAATGCATTGCAATTTAGACCAAAAACTGTTGAAGTGGCACCACTGTAAAATACTGGAGAAATATAATTTCTTAAGCTTTGACATTTCATATATATATATATTTTTTTTTTTTTTTTTTTTACATTTTCTTGTTTGAAATTGACTTTAAATGCATTAATGCATTTCTCATTTAAAGGCCCTCATGTTTGGAACAGTTTACCATCAGCAATAAGAACATGAACAGATCTTAGGTGAAACAATGGCTGAAACAAAACCAAAGATATGAACACAGAGCCCCATGAGGATGGGGGGGCAGGCGTGTGAGGGGACAGTTTAATTTTATTTTAGCTGTTTTTATATTAAAGTCCAACCGAGGACTGGGTTTGAAAATTAGCCTGTGGCTAGAAAACCTTCGTACAAAACAACGGCTGCTTTGTTCTTATGTAACATTGTGTATTGTGCTGTGATCAAATAAACTTGAATGAATGAATCAGAAACTGGTAAAAACACAGATTTTTATAAACAAAGGCGGAGGTAGGACATTTAGATTAAAAAAATAATTTTGAACAAAGTTGCAACTAATTTGGTGATTTGTCCTGATGCGTGCTAATAATCCGGGTAGATAAACAGATTGTCATCAGCAAACTGGTTGATCCACTATGAGAAGGTGCAGCTCCTCAGACTCAAGAAGTCTTTTGACTCAAAGATGAAACATTTCAACAAAGAAGAATCCGTCCAGTCCAGAGGACCTGACCTAACCTTGTTCAGTCTGGTGGTATCTTTCTGTGCAGTAGGCTCTCGTGCAACAATGCACTGAGAACAAAGAGCATTCAGATATAATCAGTGCGTGAGCTCAACTATAACACGTTCTGCATATATGAGTAGAAACCACCCAGCAGCCATCAAACCATAACCGAACAAAATCAGAATGCACCTCCACCCCCTCATGGTCCACATCATTTGAGATGAACAGACGTGAAGTGTGAACACGTCTTTGCAGAAACGTACCTTAGTTTTCCGATGTAAGAGTTTGTATCCCTGCTTAGATTTGTCGGGTCAACAGAGATGAGATAGTTGGAAGTTTTGCACTTCTTTCTTTTTCTCCCCGCCATCAGAAACACCTTTGTGGTGAAACAAGAATAAAAAAAAAAAAAAAGGGTTGCATGAGCGACAGGAAGTAAAGAGCTTGGCTCGACACATGCCAGCTCAAAGAACTGAAAATTCAATCAATAATCTAGAAGTTAGATGTTTGACAGAAGTGCCGACCCTCTTTCCATCTTCCTTCTCCATGTGGAGGTAGTAAGTTGGATAAATGCCCTTCTCCATGCCTCTCCTGTCTCTGGTCACCCTGCAGAGGATCGTCGCGTCTCTGGGAGCAGGGCGCAAGGCGAACGTCTCAAGATCCTCCAGCAACATCGGAGATGATAACTGAAAGAAGCAAAGGGAGAAATGATTTATCGGTGATTGATGAATGGCGTTGTTTCAAAGGATTTTTCACGTGCATTCATGTCTCACTCTTTCGCTGTGCTCGCTCCCCGAGGACGAAGTCTCCCTGTAGTTGGAGTTGAGGGACGCCAGGCTGGAAGTGGTTGTATCTCCTTTGTTGGACTTTTTCTCCGGCTTCACTTGTTCCTGGGTTTCCTCGTCTTTGCTCTCGTCACTTATCTGACACCTGGCTGTAAAGTTTAACGCACAGATGTAAGCTTGATTTGATCGTCGATGACTGTTGACCAGATCCTCACTCACATGTGTCCAGGGTTTTTTTCTTCATCGGCGATGGAGGAACAGGCGGCTGGGAACCCTTCTCCTCATCACTGTCACTTTCTTTACATCTACTCTTTGTCTCTTCGACCACTGGTTCTGCCTCGGGGGCTGAATCTTCCTGCAGATGCTTGTCTGCAAGAAAGAGAGTCATAAGCATGTCTGCATAATATTAATGCTTTATGTGTAAAACAGGTGATTTGTTCGATTTACTTTTACGCTCTTGTTTGGTTGTCTTGTTTGTCTTTTTTGTGTCCACAGCTTCTTTCTCTTTCTTCTTGTTCTTCTTCTCCTTTTTTACTTTCTCCTCGTCTTTTTTCATCTCTTCTGTTTGTTCCACCACTAAAAAAAATCAGTAGTGTTTATACTGGTTAGTGAAGTGCTTTTGGTACTTAACAAAGCCCAGTATGTACCCGGTGCTTGCCTGTACATAACATAATATTCACTAAGTCACAGTTTTTTGCATAAATTAGCAAGTCCTACAACTTATATAATGAAGCGATGTATTTGCTTTTTCCCAATATTTATAACCCAATTTTTGGCTGAGATCTGATGATTTCATTCATCCTGACATGGAAAATATTGAGCCTAGAGGGCCTTTGACTAATACGGCAAGCCAAGTGTCTCATTAATAGGTAAAAGTGTCTATTAATGAGACACTTGCCATACAAAGCCACCTTCGTCTTGCTCCAGAACTCCTGGAGCAAACGTCAAATTAGCTGCATTTTGCCACAACGCCCAGGCGAAATGCAGCTGATTTGACCATTAAAGTGCATTTATTAAGGAAACGTTAGACTGAGACACACCTTTACTGTAATTTTGAGCAAACAAATAATTGTTGTAAGTGTTAATTTTGTTAAATTCTTGTTAAAGTCCTCTCGTGCATGCTCCCGCGGTCGCCAGTT